>JAQFZX010001250.1:0-33192 GCA_034682405.1 Hydroisotoma schaefferi | reverse complement strand
CCATATTCCCTATTTTAGAGGCGGCTGACCGTTTCCTAGAAGTTAAAACGGTAAGGGAGGATATTGAAGTGAAGCTGAATAATACTGCAACCTGGGCAATACAGATAAGTAGTTATCCCCATGGACAAGATATCCTATGGAAAAATGCGGCTGGAAATGAAATAATTCCAGATCATAGGTTCAAAATCGAGAAAAAAAAGTCTGAAACGGTTCTCAAAATCCTACAAGTTCGTCTCAAGGACGCTGGTTCGTACCAGTTGATTGTAAATGTACCAGAGTATAAAGAACTTCATAAGGTTTTAAACCTGACCCTCACAGTCATTGGTAACAGAATTATGCACGCTATAACTTTTTTTGTTCAAGGTTTCGTAATTTAGTTAGTATCAGTATCTCCAACAGAGATTTACTTATTGTAGCCAAACCGGAAATCGAAATGAAGGGCAAGTTTTCCGAATATTTCCAAACTGGAAGGAACCACACCCTAGAATGTCGAGCTCTTGGCTACCCCTACCCGAATATCCAGTGGTATTTCTTGGCCACAGATTCCTTTGATGAAGAACCCATTGGAAGCTGCGAAATTAAAAATATGACTCCAATAAAGGTTGCCATTGAGAAATAAAATTGTTTAAGAATTACAGAATGATAATAACTTGCTTATAAAAAGACTCTAATCGATATTAAAAAAATAGGACCAAGAAATACTCCTCCCACGCGAGCGCTACTCGGTTAATATATCCAGAGTAAATTTCCTTCCAGAGAAATCGGGTATCTACAGATGCAAAGCTTGGAACAACGAAGGGACAGCTTGTTACACAAGAATCGTCAGAGTTGTTGGTAAATTCTGATTTATTAAACTGTAAAAGGCAAAACGATAAACACCAAAGTTTCTATAAATCCTGTACAATATTTCTAAGTAATTTCAAGTGTAGTTAAGAAGAAGGGTTTTCATTTTTAAAGGACTTTTTTCTTCCAAAAATACGCATAATTTCAAGATAAATAATGTGATCGGCCTTATAATTTTTAACTGCTGAATTAATCAAATGGTTGGAGAAGAATTAATATGAAGAAAGAGCAAAAGTTAACTTTGAAACGATGCATTTTTTCTTCCAATAAGATTTCCCCGGTGAGCGTGGCTTTGGGATTAATTCCCCGACGGAGTTTATAGATCAAGATATCGTCAACTTGACGTGCGCTTTGTCAAAACTTAATCGAACGAAAACATTACTGGGATGGAGGATAAAAGGGGCTGCGGGAGAACTGTCACCTCTCAACGATAAAAAAGGTTAAGAGAAAAAAGGATAACATAATTCTACGAAAAGTAAAAACAGAAGGGTATAAAGTAAAGTAGAAGAAGCAGCTTAGAAAGTTAAGCCAAACAATAACAAACCCGTTGTTCTAACTTGGCCTCACTGCATGGATGGGGGGAGAAACCGTGTTCCTCTAATAACTTAAGCAAAGAGAGGGTAGTTTGTCCATGTCAATTTTTAGCTTTTTTCTTTCAATTTATGAAGAAAACTAGGTACTTTTTTACAAACAAGAAAAATATAATGCAGAAATTATGAATGAGGAGAACTTAAGAATAATTTTGAACTCGGCCAATGAATAAAAAGGCTAGAGAAGTTTATAAAAAGAGCTTATTTTAACATTTAAAGGATACAAGGGTTGATGATGATGATTCTTCTGAGCTTAAAACAGTACATAAAGCACCATTTTTAGTTTTTAAATCCTTAAGTAATTTAACATTGACTCAGTAAAAGTAAATGGGAAGTTGCTAACAATTTTATATTTTGTATGTACTATAGGGAGTCTAATCACCCAAGAAGATGCCGAGTCTGCATGGTCTCAACAAAAGATATTAAGCTTTGCTAAAATCAATAAGGATGACAGTGGAGAATACATTTGTCTTGTGGGTGTGGCCGGTGAAACCGAAAATGAGCAACTAAGCAAGATAGTTCAAGTTAGAGGTAATTTGTTTGCCTTGTCCTCTATTCTGAGTAAACTTTCTGAAATTGAGAGACCCTATGTGTCTCAATTTCGCTGGAGAAGCAACAAAGACGAGCATTATAAATGTCTCATATTTCTTCATTATGACAGAATGAATGGTATGATGCGGTTTCAAGTTGGAATAATAGACAAAGACGTCACACTTTCTATTTTAAAAGGTATACTTTGTTAGCCACCATTGTATTGTGTAAGTATATTAGCCTAACAGCAACAACAACAAGTAGGTAAAGACTTCTTGAAATCACACCCACCCAGTAAGACAAGTAGAGAAATAAAACTAAAAGCTAACTAAAACAAAAGAGTTAAAAAATGCACTTAATAATGCTAGGAATTAGCAATCCATAAGTAAATTTACACCTGCTACTGAAAACAATTAAGAAAGGACCATTAGAAATAAAGCTAATTATTTGTAATCCCATTTCAGTATGCGTGGTGTGTTAATAAATTGAGCTAGGATAAGAAACAAAATTTAGTATGGAATTGCATAGTAGAAAAGGCTACTCCTGGCCTCACCTTTAAGAAACCCAATCCTACGTCTCCTCGTCATCAAACCACCACCAGAAACTGGTACGGGCTTACTGTTTGGTAGATGTACATGGATAAGCATGCAATGAACTGCAGTGCTAGTAGGTGGTGCCTAGCTCTTAAAGGTCAAAATAGGACCCCCATACTTCACCCACGCCAAAAAATTTAGAATTACGTAATTAAGGAAATTAAAAACATCAACGAAAAGGTCAAAATAGGACCCCCATACTTCACCCACGCCACTTGACCCACGCCAAAAAATTTAGAATGACGTAATTTAGGAAATTAAAAACCTCAACGAAAAGGTCAAAATAGGACCCCCATGCTTCACCTACGCCACTTGACCCACGCCAAAAAATTTAGAATTACGTAATTCAGGAAATTAAAAAGCTCAGCGAAAGGGCCAAAAAGAGCTCACCTACTCATAAAACACTAGTCGAATTATGCTATGTATGCTTATGGAGCCCCAGTTTAATAAAAGGTCATAAACCTGTTGTCCACCAGCATCTTCTATTGACCTTCCCTTGTCATTTAATGATAACGTTAATAAATAGCTTCTCTCCATTATTTGACCGTATTGACCTTTCCCCCATGATGTTGCATGGTTCAAATGAGTCATTCATAACACGCTTTATGATATGATAAACCTCTATGTAATGCATAGTTAATAGTTAGTTTTAGAAAATATTAAAAGAATAATAATGAAACTGCGTGGGAGAAAGTTCCAAGAAACCGGAAGTTTGTGCTTTTGTTAAACTTTCACCTTAATTTTTTTTGCAGACATGGAGCCTCCCAAGATCATCCGTACGAATTTAAATAAAACGGAAATAACTCTAAAAGAAGGGGAACCACCGGAGCTAAACCTGTTTTGTCAGGCTTCAGGTCTCCCAAAACCAACAATAGAATGGACCAAGGTTAATCCCAAAACAAAACAATCCTTTGACGTCTTTTTGTTAGAAAAATATAACGCCTTTCATACCAAACTTAACTTTAAATGTCTCTTTTAAAAAACGATAGGATGGAGTTCCACAAGCAGACTGGCCCAGCGAAATAAAATACAATGTAACCCAAAACGGAGAGACCTTGCTGTTTCCCTACATCCGAGAAGTTGCTAGTGGAAAGTATGCCTGCGTGGCCCGCAACCGTAATGGAACTGATGACAGTTACCTAAGTATTGAAGTCGAAGGTCCGTAAACTACGCTTAGTAGAATTGGAAACCTACGTAACTTTGTGCTACGAATTGCAATTGTAAAAACGCTCTCAAACTATTTCAAAAGTTACAAATATTTTACACAGGCAACACTGGATTTAATCTTTGGTTAATTGGATTGCTCATCTTGGCATTTATCGTTGTGATGATACTGTTGGTCTGCTTAGCTAAGAGACGCCACCAGGAGAAAGTAAATCGTCTCAAAATTTAGGTTTCAAAAATATTATTCGCAAGAAAATGTTGTAAAATGTAACCCTACAACTTTCCAGGAAATGAAAAACTGGCTGAGGGATTTACAAGTAGCAGAGTTCGAAACTGGAGCAGTAGAGAACATAAATCCAGATTTAGGAATTGAAGATCAAGTTAATCTCCTACCTTACGATAAGAAGTGGGAGTTTCCCAAGAAAAACTTGAAAATTGGTCAGTATGATATAAATGAGCTGTTATGAAATAGTGAAAACGTTGTCCTCACTTTACAAGCTAAGATAAGCATCAATAAATGAAAAGGAATGTTACCTTATCGGTTTTGATAACCCTATCCACAGGAATGCAATTAGGATCCGGAGCCTTTGGTCGTGTCATGAAAGCCGAAGCCCAAGGGATAATAAAAGAGGGGGATATGACAATAGTTGCGGTTAAGATGGTCAAAGCCAATGCGGACGAAAGTCACATCAAGGCCCTAATGTCAGAGCTGAAGATTATGGTTCATTTGGGAAAGCACATAAATGTTGTCAACCTTCTTGGAGCTTGTACTGAACATCTTGTCAAAAAGAGTTGAGATTTTTCTTCAATAAAACTAACCTTTTCCTACTAAAATGTTTATGAAAAGCTTTAAACCATTCTTTAGAGGAGCTTTTGGTCATAGTGGAATACTGTCAGTTTGGAAGTCTGCTAAGTTATGTCCATCGTCACAGGCATTCCTTTATAAATCAGTTGGACGCTGAGAGGGGAATCGTTGACCCCAACATTTGCACTTATCAGTCAAGGCGAAGGTTCAGTAGTGGAGCCTCACAAGGTCCAAAGTAAGCCTGGACTAAAGATATTATTAATCCTTAAAAGTACCTTTCAAAACTTTCAAACAAAGTTTAAAAATACATTACCTAAACAAACAACTCCAATTTACTTTCATTAACTTCAATCCAACTTGGCAAACCTTGGGGGACGTCAACCTATAACTTGCTTCTATTTTGGGCGTGGGTTGCACTTTCCACTGGGTGGACAATCATCTTGATAACACTCGCTAATCTATTCGATAATGGTTTGGTTTGGTAACGGTACTTTAACTATGCTTTCACTCATGAATCCAACTTTTTAACTCGAAAACTTATCCACACTTAACTTAAATGCCTTTCAATTTGTTGCATGGCCTTTACACACACCTAATTGCATGACCGGGTTTGCCTAACTGCACAAAAAATGATCTTGACGTTGCCCTTGGTTTGGTTATGAAGACTTAATTATGCTTCACTGACCTTTACCGACCCTGGAAATGATAGGAAACCTGCATCAAACGGTTATCGTACTCTTGAAGAACTCAATGAAGTAGCGACGCCGGCCAGCAGCCCCACAACGTACGAACCAGTCGTTGGGGGAATTAATTGTAATGGGTTCGTCGGGAATAATTGCCACAATCCCCAATACGCCATGCAAATTCATCCGGTCGGAACATCAGCAAGGGTAGGAGCTGATAAGGATAGAAGTTCGACCTATAATGACTCAAGGTTGGAGTATTACGGTCAAGGGAGTACCGTAGGGAGTATGTGCACGGACATGAGCTTTGTTTCAAACTCACCGACCGTTTTGGGAACGGACGGAAAACGGAGATCGTCGGGGGGTTCTTCATGCAATGACCACTATCGGGGGGATTACCAACACCTTAATATTGAGCCTATTAAGACAACTGACCTACTATGTTGGGGATTTCAAATCGCTAGAGGAATGGAGTATCTCGCACAGAGAAAGGTTGGGAACACTAATTATAATGATATGCTGTGACAATATGTCATATGATTTCCAATTAATAGATGAAGTGAAGAAGGATACAAGGAATAAACTTCGATGCTGCTAAAACACGAAGAATACTTTACGATTATGACGTAATATGCACAATTCGGAGATGATTTTTCAGTGCTTCTCCACCGTAAAAATAACTCGATAACTGACATACCAATCAGGATTTTAGATCAAAACTAGTGTACAGGTCCGCTTATGTGCTCACCAGTCACACAATATGAATATTATTCGAAAAAGCTTTCTTGGAAACAATTTTTCAGTATTCCGCAGATAGTAGTTAAGCGAACGATGTTATTGAATTATAAATATTTTAGTCAGTAACTAACGTTAATATTGAGGGGAAACGTTTACGTAATATGATAAGGATTTGGAAACTATTTTTCAGTATTTTAACAAAATAACTACCTTGTAACGTTTAAATTTTCAGCCGAGTAGTTCCATAGATGAGGTAAATAGGTTATGAATGATGCTGACTGATGAGGATGATAAATTACGTAATATGATAATGATTTGGAAACTATTTTTCAGTATTTTACACAAGGGACAATAAAGAACTCGTCCGATGCGATGCTACTACTACACAACGCAACTATTTCTATGCAAATATGATTATGACGTAATATGCAGGAAGTGGAATGATTTTTCAGTAGTAGAATAGTAGAAATGATAACTGCCACATTGATAAGCGTCTTATATCAAAACTCGTCAGCAGTTCAGCTATAAATAAGAACTTAATAGTAGTCCTGTAGTATACTTATTATTTAAAACAATCTTTCTTGGAAACAATTTTTCAGTACATTTGTAGATAAGAACCCTTAACGGAATGCTTTTAAAAAGATAGTTTGAAAGTTGTCAGCAACTCATACGTTAATATTGAGCGAAAACATGCAGGAATTTTGTTTAGTTACGTAATATGATGATGATTTGGAAACTATTTTTCAGTACTTCTAACAAAAAGAACAGGACAGAGAATTAGAATTCTCAGCCCACTAGCATAGCCATTCAGTTTTAAATTAAACATCAATATGCCAAAATGAGAATTGCCTACGTAATATGATGCATTTTTCAGTGCTGTGGAGAATAAATTAATGATAGGAACACTGGAAATTGTTGAAACTCATTAGCAGTTCCATGACAATAATATGCTATGCTAATTCACTTTGAAACTTTTCAGTGCTGACCTGTTGTTTGCTTCCCTTTAGGTTTTGCATGGCGATTTAGCAGCCCGAAACGTCCTTCTGTCTGAGAACAATGTTGTCAAGATTTGCGATTTTGGCCTGGCTAAAGAAATGTACAAAGATTACAAGTACAAGAAGAAGAGCGAGGTAGAAAATACTACCTAAAAACTTTAAAATTACAAAAGCGAATGAAAAAGATTGAAAGAAATGTAAAAAATGAACTTCCTGTGACGCAGGGGGTGTTACTTCCGGTGAAATGGATGGCAGTTGAATCCATAATGTACGCTGTATTTTCCACGCAGTCGGATGTATGGAGTTTTGGGGTCGTCTTATGGGAATTATTTACCTTGGGAAAGACACCTTATCCAGGTGAACTACCCTTGATAACTGAGGCTAAAGAGTTTAGAAAATCCGCTAAAAACTTAGCTTAGAATTTGTAGAGCTATTATTATGAAATATGCTAATTAATTAGCTTTCCACTTTTCATTTTTTAAAAGATACGAAAACGTCCCAGTATTTAATAGAACCGGATATGTTTTATGAATAGATTTATAATGCATATGATGTTTATAATCATAGGAATGGAAGCGGATGACCGTTTTTATAAGCAACTTAGTGAGGGCTACCGCATGGAAAAACCACCCTTAGCCCCATCCTCCATGTATGACCTTATGATAGAATGCTGGGCACAACAACCCTCCGACCGACCCTCCTTCTCTTCTTTAGCAGATAGAATAGGTGACCTTATGGACGAAGGGCTTCGGCAATACTACGTGGATCTTAATGTCACCAACGAGCGGATGAACCGAGAATGGTTGGCAGGAGATGGTGACCTTTTGAGCAAAATGAGTCGACCTGACTTTGGCTCTGGAAATTGTCGGACAAGCCCTGAACGCGAACGGCAGTATGAAAATGTCCCTCAAGCAGAAACGCTTACTGACGGAGGTTATTTACTTCCAAAATCTCCAGGAGATTGCCTTCCTAACTTTACTCTTGTGAGCTTCCCTGGCCCCTCAACAAACTACCAAAACTTTAACAGCCACGCTGGGTCAACTTTCCATGGACAAAACATTCCTACAAGTCAACTTTATGCTTGTAATAATAGCTACCTTTTGATGAATAATTCTACAAATGGAAATACTCAGACATCCCCTACCTCAGGGGGAACCATAACATTTTCTCAGCCGGTTAAAAATGGCTCAACTTCAGGAATGATTTCTACTGTCCATTTTAAAAATACGATACCACAACTGGCTGAGAATCCTCGGGAAAATGTAAGCCGATCTCCACCCAAAAAAATGTCAACTGAAGTTCCCTATTCCATGGACTATGATGATAAAGGGAAGAATGGGTGTGGTCAGGGGCCCAGTGGTGGGAATTACATCCCGAATAACTTGATCCTTCCGAATGGACAAGTACGGGATTTGGATGAAATTGTTAGAGAAGTTGAATGTGAGCGACAAAGAATGCAGCCCGTTTCGGGTAATGACAGTGACAAGACTGAGATTAACCCAAGTTTAACAAGGAAGGGTGGAGAAAGTCCGGATTTGAAGTATGCGATTAGACGGCATAAGAATGACAGTGGAATTGGATCAATCGACTCTTCACAGTTTGAAAGTTGCAATAGTGGGGGTGCTTGTTATAAAGAAGGTGAAACTTCAAATACATTGAAGGTTTCAAAATTTGAGGAGGGTTCCTTGAGTTATCATGAGAATTTAGGTTATGTCAGTAGTCCTCCTTTATTTAACATGCAGGATGGGGAGAGACAAAATGCTAATTTTCTACAGATCCACTAGTGTAAAAATCATTTAAGTAAAGATTAATTTAACTTTTCATGCATATGTATATGTACTTATAATTAAGAAGAACATTAAAAATGTATGAAACAATTTATGATTAACAGTATTTTTATTGACACTTTGAAAATTCAATACTTCTTGTTAAATAATTGGAATTTCGCGAACGATTTCACCATCACCCACGTCCAAATTAACTGATATGTCGAGCTTTTTACCAAGTGACTTCGATCGCTCAGTAATTTCTCGAATCAGTTTTCCAACCTCTGTATCTCCTCTCTGTAGAATGGCCCTCTCCGACATAACGCCTTTCCAGCTGCTGGCCGTTTCAGTCCTGATAACGACTAGGTCCTGGAGCTTTTCTACCTTGTTCACGTATTCCATGAGATAAGGGAATAAGAAGTCATCGTAATTATCGAAGAAACACGATGTGTTTTCATCATTTTCGTTGAACACTTTTCCCCGGTTGTCCTTCAAGAACCATTTAACGGCAAATGGTATTCCGTGATATTGCCGTCGACGAGGATCGTTCTTGAAGGACTCTATTAATTTCTTATAGCGAGCTTCAACAAGAAGCTCAATTTCTTCATCGGACCTATTAAATAGGGGTACAGCCGGTCTGCGCACTATATACATTATTAAATTATATTATAGTTCCTTTAACTATAAATTATTTTAAAAAAAAGTTAATCTTACAATGATTTAGTTCCGGGGCTGACGAGGCGGCGGACAACCTTCGTCGACCTGCAAACGAACTTCTATTTCTTCCTCCTCGAGCAGACATCCTCACAATTAAAAAACTGAAAGTCAATATATAAATAATTAAACCAATATGCTGGATGTGGAAATGATTTTTCAGTAGTAAAAATGACAACTTTTCTACACTAATAAGCGTCTTAAATAACAACTCATCAACAGATCACTGCTATAAATAGGAACTTACCCGTTTTACTAAGTAATACTTATTAAAAGTAATCAATGAAGCAGGAATTAAACTATTTTATTAATAAGTAAGAAATTAATTTCTCTAAGGCAAACGATTTAAGGATAAATGGCTGTAAGGGGATCTTTCTGCGGCATGCTCCCGTTGATTTAATAAATACAAGATGGAAAAAACAGCCGCAAAATTAAAATTGCATGTCATCCGAATTCCATAAGCTGTCAGAAAGATTATCATCACGTTCAACCCTTTACCCATGTTAAAACATTGTTACGCAAGCAAGAGATCACCCTCCTCCCCCAAGTTAATTCTTCTACCTATCATCTACATACACGAAAGGATGCCCAATCATGAAATTACTCCAGAGAAAGTTCCAAGAAAGTACACCACAAGTATACTGCCATTTCCATACTACGAAACCAAAATCGTTTCCCTCAAGCCTCCCAAAACCAACCAATATAACATCAAATCCAAACTCAAACACAGAATTTCATATGAAACGAACGAGCAAGTTTTTATTAATTTATAACTTAAAAGGGACACAATTAAAAATATCATTACCTATAATACAACTAGCGTAAAAGCATAAATAACCTACGAAGAACTTAATGTTTCTTTCAGAGCAATCATTTGCTCATCTCCTAGTTTAATCTTATCATCTATTTCCCTACCATCGATAATTAGCTTGGCTTTCATTTTTACAAAATGCTGATAGTCAGCGTACTCCTCTAAGGTTAGGTATTTCCGGAGAAATGCTGCAACTTGAGCACTTCTTAGGTCAATGTTTTCCTTTAGAATCTTGGCCTCGTCCAACTGTTCCCGTAATTTGTCCCTCTTGCTCTCCAGTATCTTCTGAAAAAAATAAAAACCCAAATTTAACGTTAGTTTATCTGAATAACAAATAAAATCCTTCCCCCCAAGAGAAACAATTAGGAGAACGAAATATACATGAGAAAAAATTAAGATAGAGTTGAGGCTACCAGGTTTTTAGGACTGATTTAAGAGAGTAATAAACCCCTTTAAGTCAAAGTCAGACGTTTACGTGTGTAGTAAAGTCGGTAGGTAATTTTTGAAACTTCACAATTTTTCGAAAGTTCGAAAAAACAACCCAGAAAGTGTGTATGAGTTACCTTCTCCTGAGGATTTGAATGCTGGGCGAGTCCCATAAGAGCATTTTCCGTCCTTGCCAGCCTACCCGAAAGTCCTAGCAATAGACTTGTTATCTTCTCTATTTCCTCCACGTGAAGCTTAAACTTATCAAACTCGTTTCTTTTTGCAGCATCCTTGACCCTTTCGACCACTTGTTGACCTAACTGCTCGTTTGACTGGATCTCTTCTCGGATTTCTAGTTGTTCAGTTCGAAGGATTTCCAGTTTTAGACTTATCCTTGATACCAGCATCTCCTGAAATTGGAAGGACAATACATTAGAATCAGCCAACTATGGTTCAAAATCGCATAATTAGTAGAAAGTATAATACAGACAGAACGTTAGGGAAATTATGCATATGCATAACTGTTATTTTATTTTCCAGAAAAAATTCTAAAAGATTCAAAATACATAAACTCTAAACATCTTGAAACAAGAATGCATGGAAAATAGTGCTCCAGCTTAAGCATAAATATTACATAACATCTACACTTTCCGCGCCGTCATCGACGTTGATTTACCTTATCGAACTCTTGTCAAATGCATATTTATAATGCAATGAATTAAAAGAGCTCAAACGAAGCAGAAATAATAGAAAAACTATTCAACGGGTTTATAAATATTGAGTTAGCAACTGAGTGGGTGTGGCTCGGATTGATTACCTTTTGCTTATCCAACTCTAGACCTTCGGTTCGGCTGATAACAGAGTCATTTTTATTCATATCCTTGACATACTGAGTGAGGAACTTGGCCTTGCATTCCGACGTTGTAAAATACGCTGAATCCGCTGGCAAAGGGGCGTGTCCGTTACATCTGGAAATAACCATTCAGTTTTTAAATCACTCATTAATCATCAATTATAATTTCCTCAGCATTAATAATCCCATTCCATCCCCATTCCAGTCTCATAATCATGCATACATTCTCCTCCGAGTCTGCCTGCAGTTCAACGTTTACTTTCACCCAGAATAAACCCTCTGCATTGCCTCATTAAACAAAGGTCAATCAGGGCAGCATAGTTTCTTAAATCTTGAGAATTGTTAGCAAACTTTCGAACCGAAGCCCTTTTTTAATTTCCACTTTAAGTAACGGTTGTAAAACCAACTATGGATGCTACTATGGATCTGTCATGATAAGTACTACATTTTTAACTCAAGTCATTGATTAATCCTTTAGATGTCCATCTTTTCCTAGTTTTTTTCATCTCCCTACTACTCCCTCTTTTTGCCTTCCCTCACGATGAGGGAAAGACACCTATTTTTTTAGAATCAAATCATTGTTCATCTTTCATCAAATTCCCGTGTTAAAAGGTCCGATCATGTCGCCCTCTGGCATATTTAATAAAATAAATGACTTGCTAGTTTTTAAAAAAAAACAGCAATAAAAAAGACGGCTGAATTTATTAGCGCTGGAAATAAGCACAAGGACTCTCAAGCTTCTGAAACAAGCAAGTTTTATTTCTATGACTTTCCTCAGGCCTCAAATAACATTAGGCCCCTCCACACCTATTGAAAAATGGACTTTTATTGCATTCGTAAGTTTGCATACATGACCGTTTGCATACATGAGTAAGTAGTAAGGTTGCATACATGACCGTTTTGCATACATGAGTAAGTAGTTAGGTTGCATACATGACCGTTTTGCATACATGAGTAAGTAGTAAGGTTGCATACATGACCGTTTTGCATACATGAGTAAGTAGTAAGGTTGCATACATGACATGACCACAACAAATTACTTGATGTGCTAATTGCTAATTAGACGAATACCGCGAGGGTTGTGGATGTTAGGATCGGAGAGACTAAAAGTATGCAGTTAAAAGTTTTCATGTCAACTCTCTCTCTCTCTCTCTCTCTCTGATCTCACTCGTATTCTGAATAAGCTTTTGCATGTATTTTTAAATAGCCATGCGATGCCTGCAGGGCCCCAACAAGTAACTAATTTTGGACGATGAGTTAAGAAAATAAAATGAAATTGGGGGAGAAAAGTAGTTTTTCTAAATAAAAGAGAGTCTGAGACAATGCAATTCAAGGGTGAGCCAATAGCAACAGGTCGGAGGTGGGAGATCAGTTATTCTGACAAAGTCGTGCTGGGGTCAACAACGTAAGGGGCTCTACACATGTTTTGAGTAATTGCAACAACTACATGACCGTTTAATGTTATTTTTATTGACTAGTTGCAAATTATTCACAAAATGAAGAGGCTCCCTAGTGCGATTTTTATCTGCAGTGAAAAAACCTCTGTAATTTTGACACTGCAAGAGAGTGAACAGAAGTTTCCATTTTCTTAATTATTTTTTTAACTGGTGGCAAAACCATAAAACTTGGGATGATTAGCGGCTCACTAACTAACTCCTTGCTTATTTTTGTGAGAAAAAAGATCCTGAAGTTACAAATAAAAATTTAAACAAAGTAGAAGCTCTGTAATGACATAGTTTTTATTGTACCAGTCGCTCTAGGATAAATCATGCTTTAATTATGGATTTTAATCACTTAAGGATTTATGAGACATTTTAACAGCTATGCGAATTCTCAGTTAGCAGATTTTAGCTCTTGCTAGCATCCGCCTATGAATTCAGCATTAAAAATACAACTGAGTTTTGCATTCCTCCGTGCAAAAATAAGAAATCCACTACACGAGTAGCAGATTCATGATTTATACTTTATTGAGAATAAATCAATCAATCCCCTCTGATCTTGAACTAGAAAAAGATGAAAGAGTTTTCAATCACTATTTTATTAGGAGGTTCAAATCCCTTAACTTTTTTTCGTATGCAAGCCAAGCTAAGGTGGGTAGAGATACGCAGACCAATTATGCAAATGCAAAGTCAACTCTCAGCTTAATTAAATTCTCATTGAACCAATTAAGGAAACGAGTTAAGCCGTAGCATCAGAAGCCAATTGTTTTATATAATTATAATCGATCCATACATACATGAAACATGATACTCTTTGTTATTTTTGTATAACAAAAGCTACACTTACTTCGTGTCTACGTAAACGAGGGATTGACTACGGCGCATTGTTCCCTAAACTCCCCAACCAACGATAAGGGTCTTATTATCCACGATCATCCGTATTTATTTTTATTACGTGCAATGTTTTCTTCAATTTAATCTGATGACGTTAATCTAATAAAACCGCTTATTAAGTGTTCTCCAGATAACATTTTCGTAACTTTCGTCGTTGTCACTTTTCCTTTGCGTAAGTTTTTTTTGGCAGCTCCTTCCTTGAAAAGCCAGAATTGAATGCAGCTTTAATGTAATATGAAAGTAGAAGTCACTTCCATAACTCTGTCATTAATTAGAATGTACTATTGTAATAGACTCCACCCATTCATTTTTACGGAACTAGTAGCAGTGTAAAAGTGGTACATATATGTCAGAAAAAAATCCGAGCGTAAATTACGATGCTTAATTAATTGATTGACTGAGTTTTTAAGTCCAAAATTCTTCAAGGCTGCATAACTTTACTAGCGTTTAGCAAGATTTCCACTAACTGATATATCAAGTCTCAATTTGCGCAATTTTAGTTAAAACAAAAAAACTTGATTTTAAACTTTAAACTTAATCCCTCCTCTTCATTATCACTGACGTCAATTGACGTGAAACTCTGAAAATATAGACGTTATCTTATCCCTCTTTCCAATAAACTTTTGGCACCCCTACAATCAGTCAATCAGTCAGTGTCCACTGTGTTTAACATCGGCTCAAATCACCTCAGACGCTTTGTTAGCATTAATCTGGTTTAATTTTAACTGCTTTGCTCCTAATTCATACCAAACTGTGGTTAAGACATATATCAAATATCCACTTCAATAACTTGCCATCCATCCAACAGTAGTAGTAGTAGTAGTATCAAAAGTCATACAAGTTAGGAGTGATAAAATAGCAGAAAGTTAACATATTTTAGCCAAAAGAGGTAACTTGATACACTATGCATTGCATTTGTTTCATTCTTCTTCGTTCGTGATTGATCATTAAGAACATGTTTCAACTTTTCATTCACTTCAAAGCATCAAAGTCTATCCACTTGTTTTCGTATAGTTAAGGAGATGTATTTCGAAATCGTCGGACTTCCACCACAGTCAGTCAGTGCACGACTGATTGCTTACTAACTACTATAAGTAACTCACAAGAGTTGTCAATAGATTCCCTAACTTCAGTTGACATTTATGAGCCACGATCAGCTCGCCTTACTTACTACACGGTTCAGCAAACAATCTAGTCTTAATCACAATCCTTAACCCGGTCTTCTGGCAAAGGAGAGAGATCATATGGCAACTTGATTCTTTCTACGGGACTTTCAGATTTTTTTTGAAAATGAAATAAAAACTATTCTGCATGAATCAAGTGAAGTTTCTTGATTTAAACCAAATAACTTTCCTACTTTACCAAGTTAACTTGATATCCATAAGGATGTTTACATTTTATCATCTTCTAGTTATACAGAGTTTATTGAAAACTGTGTGCTAAAGATTTGCATACGTGTTTTAAAAAACCTTGCAATAACTGAGTAGTAAGTTATTTGAGATTGTCATTGTAAATCAAGCAATAAGCCGAAGGAAAAACTATAGCCCTTTGGGCAACTTGGAACTTATAAAACCAGACATCCAGTCTCCCATGCTTTAGTTAGTTAGTTTTTGTGTAATATTTTAGAACTGCATTCTACAGCCATTTTAATTACATGAATGCTTCAAGGTATTTTATGAAATTCCGAGGAAAACCCGTTGATTTTTTATGGAGTCGCATGCTTGTAACGATTTCCTGCAGCATTATTACTACATAACTAACTGCTAAGCCTCATCAGTTTCGTGTGGATGAACGTGAGTTATAAATTGTTATTTTTGAGTAGAACCACCCGAGATGACCTGCTTGATGCTTTTGATCTGAATCCAGTTACTTTGGTTTTACCTGTAGCTTTTATAGTTTTAGCCAGAGATGCTTTAACCCGTTAAAAAACTAATACTAGTGAATACAAAAACGTTAAGCTTTCACAGAACATTTCTAAACTGCCTCTTCACAATGCCACAGGCTAAACAGTAAAATGGCAGTGCAGTGTTTTCCCTGGTTTTTCTCCCAAGTATTTGACAACTGCACAGTCAGTGCCAATGCCAACCTGCCAGTAGCTATGAAATCAGTCAGTAGTTGAAATTATTGTAGTGGTAGCAGTATAGGTAGTAGGAAACCCGTTTTATTAAAGATATTAACAACTAGACACGGAGACAAAAACGTTAAGAAGTAATAAACCACCGAGAGATTCCTAACTGAAGATTAGTCGGCATTTCTTTCCAATCTTGATTAATTCAGTTCTATTGTTTTTAGTAGGTCTGCCGCTTGTTCATATTTTTTACATTCCTTGCATTAATGTTCGCAATGAGGTTGAGGATTATTGCTGTCAGAATTGACGGGACGTTAGCCTGGAGTAGTTTAAACCCTCTTTAGCATACATATAACAGCTAGTGAAGGAATTTTTCCCAACTGGCACACAATAAAACTTCCTGCATAAGCGGTTTTAGCAAAAGGGTGAGACTCTTGGGTTGGTTATTAATTGGGTTTTACTCATTTTTACAGTTTTTCACTAGACTGTCTTAATACCTGAGGGAGGAGTATTTTGTGATTATGTAGACATAGACAAAGCAAAACTCAGGCAAAGCAGCCCATCGTTTATTTGTTAATTATCTTTTATTTCTCATATACAAATTCATTCAACTTGAAATACTATCCGATAAACGGCACATTTATAGATTCTTGTTCAAGGAAATTGGCGAATTTTACACTTGCCAAAAGCTGCCCCCAAGCCTGTCTAATACTACGCGAAATTAGTTTACTAAAGATGCTCCTTTCTGTGGGTATATTCCACTACGTCTGGGCTATCACACCGAAGAAGGAATGACCCACTGAACTTTTATAAGGATTGATTATGATAACTTTTGCATAACCACTTCCCAAACTTTGCACTTTCCTATTTGCCAAAATCTAGCAGAGTTTCGGAAACTTTTAAAACCCGAATTACGGGATTCCTTTAAGCTGACATGACTGAAACGTATTTCCACCTCCAAACTACGTGACAGTGGCAATGACTGGCCAAAAAGTAAAATCGCCGGGTATTAGGATAGAACTGAATGTAAATATAAATGTAAACCAGCACCCTTTACTTTAGATGAATCAATCGATGCGGTTGCCAGTGACAAAACGGATGGACAACAACAAGGCCCAGGCGAACAAAAACTATCAACCACTGCAGAACTCACTACTACAATCCACTAAAGTAAAAAGTGCATGAAATAAAACATAACTTCAACTTGTACAGTTAAGCCTCAAACAATATGTATTTCCTGAAATAAGAAGAGCCATGTGGGGCTCTTCAACGGCTTTTTATTAGAAGATTAGATAATAATAAATAAATGGACAAAGTAAATAAACAAATAGGCCGAGGAAAGCATAAAAGGGTGAAATACATGGGACATGTAGGACTTATTATTATACATTTTATTATTATATCGATCCACGACAACAGAGATAAAAGGATATATGCATATGCAGTGTTGATAAGCCCACCTAAAGATATAACCTAAGTTTAAGCCTTATTATTGTAATGACAGGACAACAAGCAGTTCATATATCTTCTGTGAACACATAAGTTTAAGGAATAAACCCTTACACAGCACTACTATCCCCGTTCATTTTATCTTTATTTAAAAAAAGGGTCACCTAAAACCTTCACTAAGTGTGCATGACAAGGAAGTCCAATTTTAGTATAATATAAACGTAAAGTAACATTGTTGGATGCCAAAAAGGACAAGGGTGCCAATCTAAAGTCTTTCAGGGAGGTACACCTTACATCCGTAGAGTGAAATCAATGTTAGAACTTACAAACATGCTGTAAAGTCATATGCTATTATATGTAAGTATGATGTGTACGAAAATAAAACGGTCTAGAGAAAGGAGGGCATCGACGCATCGCAAAACAAATCGATTCAGTAAACGAATTACAAAACATGAAGGGGCATTTTATATAGCTAAACTTGTAGTTATTCCTAACTTCCTAAAAGTACTAGTGCATACAATAGGAGTAGGGAAGCTTTGCAAGGAAGGTGTAATTAATTTGAAACTTTGTACACAGCATTATTCATGTCCACCTGTCCTTGTCTTTTCTCCCTTATACTTATACATAATACCGCTAGTTTTATGGGCTACATGCCGTTCCTAATTCAATCTGGATTTTACTCGTTTAGCAACTGTTTTATGCTATTTGATTTAATAGCCGGATAAGAGATTTTAACGTAGATGTCTAGGACGACCAAGAAGGGAGAACCTAACTCCAGATAAGTGCGTCGATAAAACTGTTATCAATATACAAATTAGGGATACGGACTAATCTGCAATGTAATCACAGTACTAAACCACATTTAAATTGTTTCGAATTTATAAATACTTTAACGGGGTTTTTTTAATCGGTTGCAAAACTGTCACTGTGTCTTTTATAATTCTTATCCCATTTGATTTATGAAATCCTCCTCCAATATTGTAAGCTTTAATCCTTAAAATGAGGTAGTCAAATATAGGGTCTGGTGTTCGTGTGACAAAATATCCATCTTCGCTTTCCATGATTACTAAACGGCAACCAAATCAATATCCGTAAACTATTGGTCACATTTCTCAAGATTGATACGTTATCTGTTCATCTAATCTCTGCAATTAGTACTGCATAAGTTAGACTAAAAGCCCTAGATAAACCTTAATGAAACTTGTTGATAATCAACGAAGATCTATTGCAAGCAAGTAATTGCTTTTACTTTTTTAATCAAGCTGCAACTGCATCA
The DNA here is from genome assembly GCA_034682405.1 of Hydroisotoma schaefferi. Taxonomy (NCBI): domain Eukaryota; kingdom Metazoa; phylum Arthropoda; class Collembola; order Entomobryomorpha; family Isotomidae; genus Hydroisotoma; species Hydroisotoma schaefferi. Next base: position 14,554 of record JAQFZX010001250.1, on the reverse strand, counting down.
ACTTACACTATCAAGATTAACTTTTTAAGTGTGGCAATGCATAAATCCTCCCACACAGTGCACTCCTTGGGCAACCATGTCAGCGTCTATCTTATAAGAACTTTGTAATAGAAAGATTTGTATCAAATGAGATTAAAATCTTCTTTATTCTTAACTTCCTTGTCAGCAGACCTAGAAACGTATAGTCAGCAATGAGTTTAGGGGTATAATATACGCTATTTCTCGGGTTTAAATTAGTTTACCTCACACGATAAGTCAGTTTAAAACATCATCCCGACCGCAAGTTGCAGGCTTATTGAGATAAAAGATTCCCAACAGCATACGATAGCTGGCTGGACCCTTAAAACTACGCAGAATAGTTAGACCTGACCTGTTATCCTCACTCTTCCCCACGATTTCTACCCAAAGGCATGATTCCCAAGGGAAAAGGGTTTCCTTTAAGCTATAATCCCATTAAAAAAATAGTGCTCACCTCTTAGTCTCATTTTTGTTAAACCTCTCAATCTCATTGTTACTCGGGGAGTCCACTACTACATCGTTATTATTAGGAATATCGGTAGGGTGGGTCCGCCGTTCATGTGTGTTGATAACTAGATGACTGCCCCCAGTGGGTGATTCCTTCGGGAGCATCCCTTTCTTAGGAAGTGACTGGAGAAGGTCCGGACTAGCCCGTGGCGAAGTATTTGTACCCGTCTCTTGTTTATCCGGTTTCAGCTTCAATTCCAGATGGAACAACCCCTCCATATAGTCTGCGGTAGTCTTATGCTCTGGTAATGGCACTAAACGTATAGAAAAACCGTAAGTAATTGAATAATTATGCTAGAAAATAGGATAACAAGACTTCTATAAGTATTTCTTCCACAAAAAGCAATATAATCCTCAGTATTTGGAATGGTAAACCCCGAATTATATCAGCTTAAGTCTATCTGTCGTGTTTCCACGTGCCATCATCTAATTTCTAATACCTACCAATCTACCTTGAGGAGTAATAAAAAGGTCTATTGTCTTTCAAAGGGTTTTTTCTCCGCAAAAAGCGTGCAAGGTTCAATAAACCTCTCTGGTAGATGAACTAATACGGGTAACCCCACCAACCAGGGGAGTGTACCACCCTCCATGATAAATCAACCCAGACAATCTGCTAAGAACTTCAACTACCGTAGATGTCCGTATAGTGACAGGCTACTAAACAAGGATATCCGGTACTCGTTCAGTAACAATTAACTGGATAAAACGCTTGGCATTTTCTTCTTCTCTTAACGATCCGTTTAATTGGCCAAAGAAGAGCCGACAGAGGAATTTCTAAACCAGATAACAATATTGAAATAATAGAAGAAGGTAGATAAAGGGTGGTTAGGCCAGTAAAATCTTTAAAGACTGGCTTATAAATTGAAGGTGAAAAAACTCAGGATTTAAAATCCAAAGAAGATTTGATTAGCCTTATAAGTAACTACTAACTATTACCTTAAGTGGGATGCGACTAATGTAATGCAGCTATTAAGTGGCTTTAAGTATTAAAATTCCTCGCCAAAACATTTTCGTGACAGGGGAAATATTCCCTTGTCAGAGTTTTGAAACGATAATGTGACATAATTTACTACCAAACTAGACTCTGTCTATACATACCTAAAATTTGTTGAAGTTTATCCCCCTGAGGAAGATGCTTGATTAAATCCCTGCTCAACTTTTCACATTCCAACTCCTCCCTCGTCTTCTGTCGTCCCGTATACGAAGAAATGATCGAGCAACCACCCCCTTTCGAACAACTGTCATCAAACGAAGACGAACAACTCGAGCTCGAACCGGCTGCTGACGCTGCAGAAGACGCTGAACTTGAAGAAGACGCTGTGGAGGAGTTCCTCGAGGAGCGGCTACTCTTAAGAGCCTCCATCAGACTAACAGGCTCGTTTTGGTTGTTTCGATTATGATGACGGTGGTAATTGGGCTTGTTTTCAGTTCCATACTTCCGATCCATTTGCATTTGTTGTTGTTGCATTTTTTCAGCCATGTCCGTCTGTGAACCAACGTCCGAAGTACAATTCACCCTGAGGCTTACCTCCGACTTTTTCAAACTTGAGGGCGACAGTTGTACTGGAGGTGTGGCTTTAGGTATGTTCTCCTTATTGCAGTCACCCCCACTGCGGTCGTACTGGAGGGGAGATACCATGACAGAAGGTAGACTCAGCCCTTTGCCCGACAGGGTCGTTGTTGTTTGGACTGGAGTCCCTGTGTTAACGATGCCAGGGGTTGTTCCCGGAAGTGAACTCTGACCCTCGGCCTCTGCCGTTCTTGACACACCCTTTCCGTTAGTAGCTGTTGGGGTGAAGTGCTGTTGAGGTACATGACCACTCCCACTGGTTGGATTCAGACTTTGGGGCTCAGTCTTCCCCCCAACCGGGGTAGGGCTGGCGGCAGAGCTGGAGTAAGTAAGACTCTGGCTAGAGGACGAAGCGGAGGAGGATTGCGATGAGGATGAGAAAGGTTCCACCTTGTCTAAACTTGAGTGGGAGGATCCCAGTGGGTTAGGCTGGTGGGTGTGGTTGAGATTATGATGATAGTGATAGGGGTAGGCATCAGGGCCTCTGAGGGGGGCCACTTGGGCCACCGGAGGGGGAATCGTTGACTGTGTAAAGCCCGTTTTATTATTAAACAGGTTTGAGTCACAGCTAATAGAGCGGTGGAAAGGGGGTGTGGTTGCCGGTGACTTTGCTATTTCATGAGATGTAAAAATCACGGTCGTGCTTGGAGGACGGATGTTGTGGTACTTTTCCCAGGCTGCAAGGTTAAACAAAAATAAATCGATTATTAATTAAACTTCTTCAAGAACATTCAGGTTTGTTTAGGTAATGGCATTTAACAATTAAAAGGTTGCAAAAAAGCAACAACCTTACACAATAGTGAAATAATAATGACACGTAGCCTCCTTTCAATCATCAAGTAGCATTCATATTTAGAAAAATCATGTTCTGTATGCAGCTCTGGGTGCCTTATGACATGGCGTATCATTATTTAACGCCCTTGAACATTTTAATATCAATTTTTAATACAGAACTTGCTCATTCTTAATCTCATCTTAATCTTTGTTAGCACATGGACGCTCTACGAATATGTATCTCTAGATTTATTTATCATGCCTGTGTACAGTAGTCATAAGCCAATTTAATAGTAATCAAGGGACCAAATTAATAAAGAACAATGGGCTCAACTCCAAACCATTACCAATCAATAGATCACACACAAAACATCCAACATGAAAAACTTGTAATCAAGGAGCAATAAAGCTCCGCTACAAAAATTAGCAAAGATAGCACAAACACAACAGCTTCAGTAGGACTAAATCTCCAATGAATTAAAAGACGTATTCACCTACAGCAGTTGTTAAAAAGTGTTTTAAAAAAGCCGAGAATAAAATAGCAAATAATTTTCATGTGCGAAACGAGTAGGATAAATTAATCCTGGTTTATTTCTCCTATATAACCACATAGTAACAAATAACAAATAACACGACCTTTTCTAGTCCTTAAAATGTCCTTTTCGGAAATTGTCAGGAGACTTTTCTTACTACTTAAAAGTCAGATAGCACCTGACCAAAGCTTAATTTAGTTGATAGGTCTTGGACCCCAAATATCTACTTTCCATTCCAAAGTCCCCTTACTTGATGCAGTCAAAATGTGTAATTGAAACTAAAACCCTACAAAGCGTTTATTTTCTAACGGTATATAGGTCGTCATAAACACAGTTTACTGCCCTATAAATAGTTTTTTGTGTTGTGAGTGATTCAATTGTTTTTTTTCCGATATCTAATCAACTGAATGGTCGAGGTTGCCTTTATTTTGTTTTATAAATTTGCTAAGCTACTCCACTGGCTCAAATGATCTTTGCTGGTTTTAAGTGCAGTTGTTACAATAGGACACGACTCAGAAGCGTCCCATTGTTAACCCATCATTTGGTAGTAATTACGTTGGCAAATTAAAATCAGGTAGCCTACTACACCACCTTCTCTAAAGTTATCCGTTATTAATCAGCGCAGCGTACCTACCTAACCTCATGTGCTGTAATCCAGTTCTGGGGATCATAATTTATTTTAACTACTACTAATAACTATAAAAGTCATTGAATAAACGGTCAGTGTATCAAGGACACTCTTGTGGCCACTGTAAAACAATAAAATCTGCAGAAGAGTTGTCGTGCCCGGCTTTCTAATCAAGTTGTGTGGATATTTAAGGCTAATTTAAGGATCTATATTGATCCGTGTACGTATATCAACCGTTATTACTACCTCCATTTCTTGATACATACCACTGATTGTAAAAAGACCAGACCTGTTGTTATTTATATTAAAAGATATCCATTGACTCCACTTGCTGTTAGCTGCGTTCCCTGTGCAACAATTCGATGCAATGACATGACATGATAAAAACAATGGACACTATTTGCATTTCATTACCTTCCAAATCCTTTTATGAATGATATTGAGAACCTTATATCTAACTTTATTTAGCTCAAGCATCAAGCATCATTTTAGTATAATAAGAGTAAATTTTATTTCAAAGGGATTGTCAACACACAAAAATCCCGAGAGTTGTAATGCAATAGTCAAAGTGTCAACTAATCGTGCAAAAACGAGCCAGCTAAGAAATGGAACTTAAGGGATACCTTTGGCTACGTTTTGCTTACGCTAACCCTATCCAAAGTTCGTCCATAGTCACTATGAACTATATGGACGATAATGAGCCACGACGAGACGATAACGACAATTACACTAAAGACGACGACGAAAGTCACGTCATCATTTTAGACAATCAGATCTGGTTGTGGAGTATAGCAAAGCCATGAAATTAGCTCAAACTCTGTTTCTCACACACACACGCCTTACAAGAACAACAACCGCTATAAGCCTTAACCAAACGATACCAATTTGCAATCATTTAATTACAAACAACAGTGCAGTCCTTGCTAGCCATGATTGCACAAAGTTAAATAAACTTACTCTTAGTATAAAGATAGAAAACAAAACAAGTCATGTGCATAATACGTAAATATGTCAACGTTTCAAGTACTGCACGTAATTTTTGAAAACAATGCCCAAACACAGATCCCTCAGAGATCAACGTGTTGGTAAGTTTTTCTTCGTGTAATCTCTATAGGATGACAGACAACGGGTTGAACGGGTAGGTTTACAGGCTTGGGACAAGTGGTAATTTAAATTTGTCTTTGAAGTATAAGCTTAAAAACATTTTATGAACTATACCAACTAATTTATCCTGTTTTAACTTTATAGCTCCAAAAAAAAGCATTCATTCATACTCTCCGAGTTTTAGATGATTCGTTTTAATTGGAATTTAACTAATGAGAGTTGCTCCTGCCTGACAAAAGTTTTTGCCTTAACCAATTATTATCCTTAAAGTTATCTTTACAGTTAGGGAGTTATCTGGTTAATCGAATTATGCAACAATTGCCTACCTCTATGTACCAGCAGACAATGGGGAAAAGGTATCCATCGTTGTCATTCATAATTTAGTATGTCTGCCCTGGCGTAGGCGTGTAGAGGTTGCTACCACACAAACACACAAAAAGAGACAGAGATAGACACATACAAGTTACGGTAAATAATTGCAAAGGTGGTGCATTCCGATGAGATAAATTGTCCAATGTTTTGCATCTTTCTTTGAGAATCTCAGTTTTTCTGTGAGAAATCTCACGAAGTTCAAACAGTCTTAACATTTTTGCATTTTCATCTCTAATACAGTTTCAAACTTTGAACGTGTGAGATCCCCCTCCACCCAGAACTACTACTTACTGAACTAACTGCTACTACTGAACTCCGAATGCTTCTTACAAACTTACAACTCATAGAAAAAGAGATCACTTTAAGCAAACTTTTCAGAAGCTCATAAAAACTGTAGAAAACCGTTACGTTGCAGCGTCCTTTAATGTTTTAAGTAGGTATTTAGAAGAAACTAATGCTGTACTACAAAACGGGTACTAACTACTACTACAAAGCAGTTGTTAATAATATATAATTTTTAAACCAGCTTTCATCCACAGGGTTTCTACCAGCAGAAAAGTTACAAACAAATTTTTACTCTTCTTACGCAACGCAACAAGCTACAAGTGAGATGACACGGTGATTTTTCTTCTCAGGGATAGACACAATAATTATTACTTACTAGTAGTACAAATGACATGTGGGTCTCTCTATTTAAAGTGGTTTGAATTGGAAAAACTGCTCAGTTCTTCTGAGCCGAGCATGATGAGTTAAGGTAACGAGTGTAAGTTTGAGGATTAAGATAGTAGAATATATTCAGGGATGCGTGAGAGGAAGGTGAGAAAAGCGTTTCAAATGTGAGCTTTTTGTGAATAAAATAATATTACATGAAAGCCTCCACCTTTTTCTTGACTAAAAAACATACCAGAGTTCCTGCTGTGTCTTTCAGGCTACTGAACAATTCTTACAGCAATGCAATAGAAATATTATGTATACAAAGTCTGTCTGTCTCACAGAACATGAGCGTTTGACTGAGAATCCGCTAAAACGAGAAAACACGCAAGTCATCAAATTATTGAGAAAAAACAGGGTCTCAATAAAACGGCACTTGGTAAGGTAAAGTCCCCAGTACCACTACTACTATAGGTAGTACAACTACCAAGTAGTTTATAAGTCGAGTTTAAGCATAAAACCCGTACCCGTTTTTCATTAGCTGAAGTGCATACCCGATTTATTACCAACCCACCCCCGAAAAAGTTCCTTCCCTGGTTAAATAAATATCTTTTAATCTTATTGCAAAATGGATGTGCTCTTAAGATGAGAAAAAAACTAGCAAATAAAGCATCCAAATCCCTCAACATTCCTTCCCGAGCTCATTATCATAAAATGAAAAGCGTACTTGATAAAGTACATTAGTTCTAGAGATGATGATAACAACAACAACAACGGGGCGACTAATGAGTCCTAATGGATAGAAATTAACAAAGGATTATCTCTCTTCTACTATATAAAATATCCCGTGCAACGAATCCTCAATGCTAACCTGGCTTTTCTATTGCAAAACCAAACCAACATCATCGTTATAACAATCCAACTCTTACCTATTGTCAGAATATGAGTAGTATATAATTCTGCCTTTTAAACCAGAGGGACTAACTACGCTGACAGTACAGCGGTAATAATTATAGTAGTAAAGTCATACAGTTGATTATTATACAAAGAGCTTTGTCAGAATGGGTTGAGCAATTTGAAAACTACATAAAGATGACAATGAAATTAGCCAACTCGAAAAGCTTGTACATGCATTTGTGCACACAGAGTCCCATTTACCTCAAGCGGATTGCCCATATTGTAATAAGAAGAATAAAAGGGGTTCATTTTTAACACTTTTTGTTCCTAGGTAGTCCAAGGGTAGAAGAGGTGTATTCTTCCAAAGGAGATAGTAGATTTTGTTCAAATTACTTCAAAGCCAAGTGCAATTTCAAAATCTTCTAAGAACAATAACAATCTGTATTAATTACTGTGGTTGATATAAAATGTTAGGAGTTAGAGAGATCTCATTCATAGCGATTTTAAAACTTTAAAATTTTAAGACTTTTGTCCAATATTATGGAGTTTATACTTAGCCCATAAGGCGTTTACGCAGTGTCGTTGACCGTGGTACTTTAAATGACATTCGTAGCTTGTCTATTGATTTTATACGTAGGAATAAGGACCTTGAGATTTTTAATGAATGATGATGCAATGTTTGCAATCTCTCCAGCTCCAATATTCTCCTTTTCCTTACAGAAGCACTTTATTCTACCAGACAACACTTGATAAGCACTAGGTACAGTATTAAAACGATTGATAAGTTTTTGACTATGAAGTATGAAGCTAAAGGTACCGAAAGCTGCTAACCTGTCAATAACTAAAATCCTAGCACAAGTGACATCATCTTGTCTCCCCCAATTACGCTTAAAAGTCTCATCTCAACAACAATGCAACCTTCTTGGATAATTTTGGTTTAAGAATGGTAAACTGGTACAATTTGTACCCAATCTGGTTATGACAAGTATCTCCTTCTACTCCTACTGAAAGGTCCATACGAAAGATTTACCCATTGAATGCTTTTTAAAGCTAATCTTAATTTAATAGGCCTCTTAGGCCTTATTTGTTGGTAAATGGTATTATTGGACGAGAAGAGACAGATGGGTAGAATAGACAGGCTGCAGAATAAATTAATAAATACCTCTCGAGTGAGGTAATCATATACTTTAACCAATAAATAATTCCTTCATATTTCTGCTCATCATTGTAAGAATATACGGCAATATTGCATAGTCGAAGCTACTAAAACAAGGAAATCATAAAGCAGTAAAAATAACCATCTGTCTGCAACGTAAAAACAGTTGTGATTACTATTTATCTTATTCATTTAATTTAACCATGTGAATGTCTCGGTGAATATTCATACAGGAGAATTTAGTTTATGGTAATATTTCTGCACGGTAACGTTCCACGTATGCACGGGTTTCCATTACCTAAAAACTCTGTTGTTTTCTACATACGACGTACCTTTGTCTTCCCCAGGAAATTGGACGAACGAACACGTAAAACCCATTGAAACTATTGGTTAATATTAGCTGTTTTGTTCTACAATAAAATAACACAAAGCTTGATTCCACGATGGTTTCTCTCCAATCCGTCTACTTCCTCAACACGAATACGAAGAATGAATCAAGAACTTTTGGTTTCAGTAATGATTCGCATTGTACTTTTCCTCGTTTTTTAAAACAAATAGATAGTAAAAATACCCAGCCTGTTCTGTTGCTCTATCCTTTAAAAAGTGAAACAATGAACTACAACGAAAAAAGTAGCAGCATAGCATCCATGAACTGTAAACGGAATAAGACTCCTTATTAAAGTCCCTAACATTATAGAAATGAAAACACTTTATTCTAAGATAGAAACCAAAGTTTACCTCTAAGGTGAAATTCTCTCGACCAAAACGAAGAAAGTCGAAATAACGAGGTGATATTTACAAATTTAAACAAAGTCCTTCAAAGGGGTTTAAAGCTTTTTTTTCGTAAATAAATAAATGAATGAATCGCTCCCTCAATTGTTTACCGGAATTAAGGAGGATTTGAATTGTTCCCATTGCATCGCTCTCATTCATTTCAATAGTTACCTATGTAAAGGTAAAGAATGGAGGATTAAGTTTAGGCTTGTGTGGGTGGGGTTTTTTACTCACACCTACTCAATTTCAACGGAGGATAACCTCAGCTTTAAAAAAAGACTGCTTTACATTTTAAGAGTTGCTAACAGGGAACAGTTATAATCCGTTTAAAAATATAGGAAAGAGGGTTGACAAGCGTTTCTTTAAATAAAAACTCCATGGGAGCAAATGACTCTCTCTTTCTTGCCCATCATCATCATTGCCTGCATTCAGGACTTTTTACCTCCTCCAACAATCCTCCATTCTTCCATATACCGCGGGATATAACCCGAAAACTTCATATTTATTACCAGGTGGGTTTAAGGGTACATGAAGTATAGGTGGCTGAATGCGGCATGGTTGTTTTTATAGAAAAGGTGCGGCCTATGGCCGGGGTCCCAGGGGCTACTGCTACTACCTTTTGCTTTGGTACTAAGTTTTGTAATGCTGATTTAAGAAAAGGTGAGTTCCACGGGGTGAGTAGTTAAGTTAATGTACATGGGTTAAGTAAGAGAGCTTAAGTAAAAAAAATTGACTGTATGTGGAAAAGTAAATGAAAAATAATACCAACTCAACGGTTAGATCGCCAAGAAGTTAGTAAAGTCTTTTTGAGTTTGTAGGATCTTCGTGGGAAATTACAGATATTTAAGCCAACAATGCCATTCATAGCAATCGTATTAATTTTTTACTATCAACAATGCAATGTTGTCAAGGAATGGGTATCTACTTAAGAGATATTAGACGGGCATGCCTTAAAAAGATGTACTAAGTAAACGTTTACTTTCAGCAGATATATAAAGGAATTTTTAGCAGTCACGCTACCCAACAAGAAAGTCAGCTCTCGATTACAACATTACTCTAAAACCCCTTCTCTAGAACGGTAACTCGAACGCAACAACCTACCTCCATAGAGGATAAGGTTCCAAAACCCCAAAACCCCTAGAATCTGTTTGTAAAATGAGTGGAATGTGAAACCAAATCCTAATGAAGAAGGGACATTGCTCCACAAGGAATTCTCAAACGTGTGCAATTAACAGCAGGTTAAAAAATTATGTAACTAATCCACCAACATTTTCCATCCTCCTTCTGCATGCCATACCTAATCTTTAAGACAAAAAATAATCATATTTACTATTGCACATTCTATGCCTCCAACACAATAGCTTTAGAACTTCAAGAAGTTATAAAAAAAATGGACACGTATGGAGGATACATATGATCCTCATTCTTCCTACATTAGAAGGGCATCTTTTTTTCATGAAGAGATATCCAGCAAGAATAAAAAACTGCATGTCGTCGTTCTTCAACTTCTCAATCTCCGTACAACAAAAGGGAAATAACCTTGGGAAGGTCTTTTGAATTCCCTATAATAATGGCATAACCGGTACAAAAAAAACGTCGTAATGAAAACTATACACATTTATCAGAAGTACAGATAACAAACCTTGGTTGCCGCATGTTAATGAACGGGTCCGGAGATTTGCTAACGTTAAGTTTGACATTTAATATATGGGAACGGTTTTACGCACTTTAGTAATCCGGCTACTAATCCTCATCCTCATACACGCATATTATGTCCGTATATACGTGCGTGCGTGTCCAAGGAATAATAATAAATCCACGGTTCTTTATTATAATACTCTTCGGGGTAATTTTTCACCAGCTCCCCCCATTATATCATTATTTTAAAACGCGAGGTACCGTAACTTTTCAAATTACAGCTTCCTTCTACTATATACGCCCAGTGCTAATCTACTTGGTCTAACATCTCACAAACTGAATACAAGCCCGGGGTATTTTTCGGGGATTTATTGTAGTTGATACAATTTCCTCCTTGTGAAATAATGTTTCCTAGTTGGATTTTTCTAATGAGGATTTTTCTGGCAACATTAATTTTAATTCTACACCTGGCCATTCTTAGGGAAAGGTTCAGTTACTAAAAATATTAGTAGATGAAGACGCTAAAATTTCTTAAGAGATATTAGCTCAACACACGCAATACTCCAAACCTGCTAATGATTTCACAGGTAGAATTGAATTAGCTATTCATATCCTTCTGCCAGTATTTTATTATTATTTTATTATTATGCACAACATCAAGCAAAATGTATTCGAAAAAATTGCCCAGTTTTTTTCACGAGACCCATACTCCTGATTTCTTCTCTTTAGAAAAGAGCTCTTAAGATTATTGCATCCTTGGATAAAATCCTCCCTGCTTCCCTTCACGTTATATTTAGTGTATAATGGCCTAAGCATGTTTTAATGGGATTCGCAAGCTCAAAGTCACGGATTTTCTGTCGAGTGGTTCATAATAGTCCACTCTAAAAAAGTGCTTCACATTATTGTATTCCCTTCCATGCAAACATTAAGCATCTTCTTGTATGAGGATTAGGCATTCCTTCTGAAGGTGAAATTCCTCAGTAATCACTACTCTTTCTTGTACAAAAACCCAGTAAGAAAAAACATCCGCAACTTCATTTCCATAAAGAAGTACTACCGTACCCTAGAACCACACCCCATCAACTATATAAGCAACCCTTTTTCAAGTTTGAGGCTTTCGCCCCCCCTCCTAGTCTCCAATAATTGACCTTAAAATACTTAAGAAAATCTACTGAACTCGTCAAGAAATGCTAAAAGACTTCTGTTATAACTTGTTTAAGCGATTTCTTCCATGATGTTGCCCAAAGGAACTGATGTATTTTTTATTGATCTTAACAAGATGTCATAATAATAAAGAAAATAATTCAGTATTGCTTAAGGGTCCAGGCCATCTTATCATGGATTAGGTGGCGACAGTTAGGATTTTTTTAACACTAAAAAAACTTAGCACAGCTCGCTATATTTTACACAGGAAAGATGAAAAGTAGGATTTTTTGTGGGTAAATAGCGTTTTTATTAGTTGTTTTTCTAGGAAGTAAATGGCCCAAGGTGAAGGGACTCTGAAGGTATTAAAATGTTTCCTCTAGCTTCTTTCTTAAAATTTGATTTTGTCATAAAAAGTAATCTCATCATGATCATCTATCTTCTGACTAGTTGCCTGGCACTCTGGCCGACTCGAAGGATTATTATTTTTATGATTATTATTGCACAAAGACATGCAAGACAACATTCCGCAAGTCAAGAGAAGGAGGAGGCTGGGCGGGTCGAAAAAAGTACAATATTCGATAATCATTTGTGAATATTTTTTATTATTTTTGAGCACCGACAAGCAAACGGTCTTGCTGTTAAAAAACGGTTAGAGTCCTTTCGGTGGAATTTACGTACAAGAACATGGGATATTGAGGAATAATTGAGGTAGAAATTATACATCTATACAACACTGAACACTTTGGGCAGAGGTCGCAATGTCAACGTTTAGTGGCGAATCGGGTGTAAATTGGAAGGATTCCGTCCCCTTTAAATTTCCTATCCCTAGTAAAAGGTTTAGGCTTTAAATATTTCTAAGACTTTTGTCTACTTTATGTAATTCTTATCTACTCAATGATTTTGGCTAAGATTGAAAGCATAATGAAACATAAAAATAGGCAAAAATACATAAATAGTTCCTGTCGTACTTGGCAGTTGTGAATTGGCTAGATGAAATTCACCACACAAGAAGAACAATGGGGGGGGACTAAAGAAATGGGAGTGAAAAATAGAACGGTAGTATGGTCTTCCTTGCTACTTTTAAAACGCTTAGGCTATTTTATGGATTGCAATTTACTAAGTTGGCCCACTTCCGCTCAACAACAAACATTCCATCAGTCAGGCACTTTATCTATCCATCCGCATTATATCTCTTTTCCTAGTAGGAGTATCTAGAAGTAGTAGTATTAAATTAGTTAAGATGCAATATCTGATTAAACGAATCCTAAAAAAAACAGCCAATTTTTCCCCAAAGATTGATGATGGTTTAACAGATTTTATGCAATATGAACTATAGCAAACGTTAAAGGTGGTTTTTTCGTGTTTTTTCGAGAGTTGCATAACAAATCATCTTGGTTTTTCTGTCTGTGACTTGGAAGCAATCAAATCCATCTGTTTATCTCGCTCTCTTCCCATTATAAACTTATAAATTAAAAACAGTAGTAGTAGTAGTAGTAGTAGTAGTAGTAGTAGTAGTAGTAGTAGTAGTAGTACGAATAGTAGTTGTAGCAGCAGCAGAAGTTAAATGGTCAGTAACTAAATCACTCATCATTCCTCTTGTATACAAAAAAGTGATGCAAAGAAACGATACGAAACGGATTCTCAAAATTTGGCACGGCTTGCTAATTCTTATGTAGCCCTTTCCCTTTCGTCTACCCCTCTGGTTTACCTCTTGACGTGTTTTACACACCATATCATCATTACCAAGCTCCAAGAAGTAATAGTAGTAGGAGTGGTAGTAGTAGCACTTTAGCTGCGGTCAAAAGTAATTTACAATTCCACCAAACATCCTCTCTTTAAAAATAGTCGGCGTGAAAAGTAATGTGCGTGAAAATAAAAATTCTTAATGCAATGAAAAATGCATACATGACAATTGATGTTTTAGTCCGTGGAAAAGTCTCTGGTTGGTCTCAACTAAAACCGGAAAGATTGTAGTTAACGACGAGTTACTCAAGATCAGAGGAAAAGATTAGAAAGAGATTGTACAAGAGAAAAATAAAATAAACCTCCATTTTAATCCTTAATAATATTCCATCCTAGGGCAGAGTCATTAACCAAGCGCAGAGAAATATCAGCCTAAAAAATATTCAAATGGTGAATCGTTCAATTCTCTTCTTGGTTACATCCATTAGTAAAAAAAATAAATGAATGGATTCAAATGAACGGAAGAAGACAAGGAAGGTAATAAATCTATAGTTTTTCACGAACTCCCGAGAAAAACTGTACTTGCTGAACAAGTATTGAAAATATTGGCATTTAAAGTACCCGTAATCCCACCAATTACTGCCTACTTCTACTTCTACTACTACTCATGTAACAGCCTATTTGGTTTGTAATTATCAAACGTTACTTGTAGCTGTTTAATTATTATTTATTATCTCAACAATTCCTCAGAAGGAGGAAAAAACTAAGACTGATTGAAATGAACTAATGTGCTTCTGATGATTGTGCATCATACTTCAAAGCTATACATCTTTAACTCGTCGATTATTAACAAGATGAGGTATAAAATAACGTGCCTCATCTAGTTGAGGATCAGGTATGCGTATGGCATGGCGGTTGAAACCGGTAATGAATGAGAGACAAGACTGAAAGAACGGGCAACGGGGCTTAGTGAGTGTAATCCTTATTCTGCCTTTAAAAAATAAAACTGGTTGCCCATTAATTAAATTCCATTCTTTCAGTGTTACGAAAAAAATATGCAGAGTTTGCTCCAAGCTTGATATACTTCTCCAAACTAGTATTTA
>JAQFZX010001249.1:0-33206 GCA_034682405.1 Hydroisotoma schaefferi | reverse complement strand
TCACCGTGGTCAAATCATCAGGGACAGCCAGGTCAACTCGGAAGTCAACAGCCAGGTCAACATATGGGTCAACCAGGCCAAGCCATGGGTCAACAACCAGGTCAAGCCATGGGTCAACAACCAGGTCAAGCCATGGGTCAACAACCAGGTCATCCCATGAGTCACCCACAAGGAAACCAATTCCAAGGTCAAAATCAACCTCAATCCTGGTCACCTTTTTTACCTTTTCAAGGTCACAACAATTGGAACCCACGACCGGACTCCTCCTACCAATCCCCATGGGGGTGGCCCAATTCCGCTGAAAATCCGTACTACAAAACCGTTCCTAACGCTTCTCCATCCGTGTTTGATCCATTCGCAGCTCAACGACGTCCTTCGGGTCAAGGGTCAAATTTAGAAAATACGGTCCCCTCTAGCCCACCTCCTCTTCCAGGTCACGTACTTCCACCCCCAAGAGACTCCACGCCCCCCACGACGACCCCAATGACCCAAACGATCCCTGAACCTGAGTGGGTGGAATCCAAGCCGGACTTCGCACAGCAGCCAACTTCAGATTCAGACCTGAATAATAATGTAAACCCTGCAAGACAAGAAATTCCCGAACCGGTGTGGCTTCCGGAAGCAAAACCAGATAACACCCGACCCACAAGCCCCCAGCAAATTCCCGAACCAGAGTGGCTTCCGGAAGTAAAACCAGATAAAATCCGACCCACAGGCCCCCAGCAAATACCCGAACCGGAGTGGCTTCCAGAAGCAAAACCAGATAAAATCCGACCCACAGGCCCCCAGCAAATACCCGAACCGGAGTGGCTTCCGGAAGCTAAACCAGATAACACCCGACCCACAGGCCCCCAGGAAATACCCGAACCAGAGTGGCTTCCGGAAGTAAAACCAGATAAAACCCGACCCACAAGCCCCCAGCAAATACCCGAACCGGAGTGGCTTCCAGAAGCAAAACCAGATAACACCCGACCCACAAGCCCCCAGCAAATACCCGAACCGGAGTGGCTTCCGGAAGCTAAACCAGATAAAATCCGACCCACAAGCCCCCAGAAAATACCCGAACCGGAGTGGCTTCCAGAAAATCAAGACGGCAAGCAAGACATCGTCAACTCAAATCCTACTCAAATGATATTCCGACCAGAGGTTGATTTCCCTGACCCGACCTCAGGTCCAGGTCAGAGTTCATCCCCCGTAGAAAAAGATGAGGATGATGACTGGGTTTCTAAAGTTGTGGGATATGACCTTCGAAATGCATTAACGAACATGGATAAGGAAGATCCTACTATTAACCCAGCAATCCCTAAAACCCCAGGGTCCGCTGTGGAGTTGGATGGGAATGATGAAGATAATGATATCGAAAGTGATTTAACCAAACAACTCATTTTTTCTTCGAGATAAACCCTGTCTCGAGATTTAAAGCCAAGTTTACAACCTTAAAATCCGTTTTTAACTCTAAATTTGCTCCTTTTTTTTTACTTCGAGTACAGTTTTATTATAATTAAAGAATTACTTTCCATGTCAAATTTTTATAAATAGTAAATACCACATTCTCCTTCTCCGTACATTCTATGAAGAATCATAAAATAAACGCTCTTTTTTATTTCGATGTCTTCCATATAATAAATTTATTGTAATGAAGAAATGAAGGAATTATTATTATTAATTTTTGATTCTTTTAAGCCACAACTTAGTCAATCTAAAAGCTAAAAGAACGCATACGTCATTTTGAAATTTTATTACTGTTAATTCCAAATATTTTCACTTTTTAATCTAATGAAAACAACAGCTTGAAATAAATGTTTTTTACTTTATCATTTTATTTTTACCTCATTCATCTTTTTACAAGTCATCTTTTTGCCTAAAATAGCTTCTACTTCTTAGGATGTCACTGACCCAAGGTCAGCTTCAGGTCAGAGTTCACTCCCTTTAGAAATTGAGGAAGTGGATGACGATCATCCTGATTACCTTTCTGTCTTGGGGTATGAACCTTAGAGCGATACCATTCATGCGGATGCGATCCCTGAAACCCTGAACCCCATGGCTATGGATGGACAGTTGACAATGATAATTATATCGCGATTCATTTAACCAAACAACTCATTTTGTCTGCGAGATAAAACTTCCAGAAGTTAAGTGTCTCGGTGGATATTATTTTAATAATTAGGCCAAATACTGACCCATGTTTTCCCTAAGTAAGCTAAGGTTGATTTTATATTTTAAAGAAAGACAGCCCTAAACAATTTTTTATTTCCAATATTTTTATTCACTTTTATTGAACCTCGGAATACAATTTTATCACACTAGGTAGGAACTACTCTGGAATTATGAGGAATGAGATGAATAAAAGTAACATTCTCTGCATTATTCTAAGAACAAATCACTTCTTATCATAACTATAACTATCCCCTCCGGTTCCAACGCCTGAAAATAATTGTAAAATATAACTTTTTATCACAATTTAAATCCAAAAATGCATAAACTAATAAACCTGCTGCCGTATACCTTTAGGTCCGAAAAGGGCAGCATAACATGGTTTATGACAATAAGGCTTATCTTCATGAACGGCATGAGCCCCAGAAGCTAGCGTCTTGTTGCAGCGTTCGCATTTTAAGCAACTTTGATGCCAATCCTTTCCCATTGACGTTTTCTTCTCCGCTAAAAACAAACAATATATTTAATAAACTAACGTTAAACTTTTATAGACATTAGCTCATAAAACTCACCGAAATAAACGGGCTTATCGCACTTCGGACAGTTAACCATTTCGTAGATGTTCAAAACTTCAGTTTGAAAATACTGAAACACTTAACAACGTGGATTCTATTCGGAGATACCAAAAGTTTTGCATAAATTGAACTGGGGGTTTCTTTCTGTAGTGCATAAATAAATATAACACAACCAATACCAAACCAATGATAAAAGAAAGGATGACCGCATTATAATTAGTCGATAATTCATTATCTACATTTTTGCACACTACTATACCGTCCCGTTGACAGGATTTACTTTACTTCCTATCATGTACAAACTTCAGTCATTTTAACGTATAAATTCACCCTAAAAGTACTACATTAAACAGAAATTAAATGGAGTTTCTGTTCGTGTGCAAAACCTACTTATTATAAGTGCAGTGTGCTATTGGCTTTTACTATAAGTAGAGATAAAAAGCATTGGTTTCCTGTCATTTACACATTATATTTATACAATAGTTTTTAATATTTTCTTGAGCAAAAATTTACAAATGTTTACACTAATTAACTACAGCACATATATAACACGGCACGGGACAAGGATTCGATATTAACGTTTATCCAAAACCCAATGCTTTCGTTCAAGTCTATGAATTAATACGTAATACTGGCACTATTTACCACAGTAAAGTGTACAAGGACATCACTTTAAGTTTATTAGGACGACGGCACTATTATAACTCTTACTACCTTACTTACTAGTTAGCAGACTTTTAATCTAACCGTAAATTTCGTTGACCGTTTGAAAGCTTATAATAATAATACAACCGTCCATAAAACTACAACAGAGAAATGAAGCATTCTTAAATACTACGAAATAGAAAGAATTACCCTGAAACCTTCAATAAATCATATTTCAGGTTTTAATCCCAATCATCCTGCCCTTTTCGGTATACTTAATTTGTACTGGAGACAAAAAAATACATTTGTTAACTCTAGTTAAAACGACGTCACTCTAAAATAAAAATTCAACTGGGCAAGCAAACCCGGAAATATAAGCTGCCCCTACTTCATACGAACCCATTAAAACTACAATTAACTTAATAAATATCACTCCAGCCTTTCAAAAACTTGATAAGATTCCTACTCTTCGTCCACAAGGGATGCATTTGACTTAGTAGTGACATAGTTCAAGTCAGGATTGGAATCAGTCGAAATCAATGCGGGATGGAAATCATTCTACAATTGTAAAATCAAGGAAAGTCATTTAACGAGAGTTTAGAAGCAAAAAGAACAAACGCCAAATAAGATTTTATAACTACCAGATTAAAGGTATTCATTTTCTTGATAAAATATTGTGACAAGTCTTCAAACGAGGGTCTCATCTTCCTATCATTCCTCCAACAAGAGACCACTACTTCAAATCTAGGTTAACAAAGCGGCGTAACAAATTTCAATTAATCCTTCGCAAATATTACACAAAAGCAGCAATTAAACGAGGTTTTTCAAAGACAGTTTTCACAACTAACACTTCTGGTGGGCAGAATATGGGTTGAGCGAGTCGCATTCCACGACTTAAACATTTTAAAAACTCATCTCCCGTCCCATTCCAGCCTGCGTAGGGAACCTCCCCAAGACTAAAAAGTTCCCACAGCGTTATACCGTAACTCCTAGAAAAAATACTCCGTTAATCATATAAAACGTTTCATAAGCTTTTTATTTCAAGTTATTTTGTAGAAATTACCAAATATCACTCTCGGCTGAGAACTTAAAATCTTGAAGACACTCAATAGCCATCCATTTTATTGGAAGGGGAGTCTGAAAAATTTTATTCATCACATTTATTTCTTGAATATGAACAAATGTCAACGTACGTATTATTTTAGTTAATTACCGATGCAGTCCGGGCATAACTATCATAATTCATTAGTCTTTTAGACAGTCCAAAATCACCGATTTTTGCAGTCAAGTCTCCAGTAAGTAGTGTGTTTCTTGCTGCTAAATCTCCGTGTATAACCTACAAGAAAAGGAGTATTGCACAATCAACATTAATACAAGAGGAGACAGGTTTAATCAATCTAAAATGATCAGCTTTATGGGAGCTTTACTTTTTTGCTCGCAAGAAAAGCCATTCCTTCTGCAATATCATGAGACCATCGAAACAAATCCAGGATGGTCAAACTGTTGGTGTTTCCGTAGTCCTGCGGCTTTGCAATTGAGATATTAGTTAGATCATCCATTTTGACGTACTGAACGTGTGCCTTTCTATAAGACAGACAAAATCCGTGTTACAAATGTTAACTTAAGAAAGAAAATAACTCCGTCCTATATATCTGGCAAAGATACTTACTCCAAGAAGGATGGCTGCCGTGAAATCTGCTGCTTACCATTTCCTCCAGAACGATTAGACTGAAAGCCCGCATTTAGGAAAAAGTGACGGTTCGTCCTTAAATATGAAACCAAGGATCCATTTTCGCAATACTCCAAAGCAATATAAACTTCTCCTACAAGTACATTCAACAGCAATTTATAGGTAAACGCAAATGCAATTATATACTCTAAGGCGTTAAATAATTTCCACTGAAAATGCTGATTTAGAAATATTTGAACTCACGTTTCTGAATGTTACTAGTACAAGCACCGATTAAATTAATAATATTTTCATGCTTTCCAATATAAGTCATAATCTTCAGTTCGGACAATAAAGCCTTGAAAAATTCAATTCCATCATCTAAAGGTTTGGACGTCTTTATAGCAACATCTTGGACCTTTCCATGTGAAGCTGGATTATTATACTGACCAAAAATCACCATTCCATAGGCTCCTGAACCTAAAATTCTATTGAAATCTGTAACCATAAATGGAAAAAAATATGATGGAATATTGACTTTCCAAACCCTTCAACTTAACAGCATTTTTTTACCAATGTGTAAGTTTTCTTTCGGGATTTCAAAAGCCGTATCATAAGGCAAGTAATAGGCGTATGTTCCCATATCGCATTCAAAAGGCACAAAGTCCGCTTTTCCCAGTAGAAACTCTTCAACTTCCTCCGTGGTAAGATATTTTATTTGACGTGTTTGCTGCTTAACTTTCCAGAATAAGAAGACAACTGCCGGAATAAGAATCATTCCCAAAACTCCAAGCAGAGCGATTACTAAAACGGCTGTGAATGAATCCTTATCTAAATTAAAGTAATTAGAGGATACATTAAGATCTTGCTTCTTTTTCATTTCTATCTCATCTCTGGTTTGCAATTTATACTTCATTTTTAACTATTATCACCTTTGGGAATAACGATAAACGTTTTCTCATCAAGTCCAGCAGGATTTGAAGCGGAGCATGTAAAGTTTCCATAAATTCCCGTATTAGAATTGGGAAACTGTAAATTGTTCCAAGATAGGGTGGAGTTCTCACTGCCTACGTAGGTTTTAATCCCCGGTGGAAGAGTGTGTCCATCCAGATTCCATTCTACCACAGGTTGCGGAATTCCATGTGCAACACAACTTAACTTATTATTTGCTTCATAATAGAGCGTTTCCGTTTTGTTCCCTGAGGAAAATGTAGGCTTCACTGAATCTACAAACAAAGTAACATTCATTTATGCTAAATCTAAATAGCAGTTGTAAGTTTAAAAAGCTTTAACATGTTTCTGCTCACTAAGAACGTTAATTGTTACAGTTTTGCTGCCCCATCCTGTGGAATTCCACATCGGGGCTTTACACACGATATCATAAGTTCCTGGACTATCCACAAAGAAACTGCTAAATCGAAGAGTCCTTACTTTGGGTACTTTCAATTCCACTCCTCGGACTGTAGCGCTCTCCGAAAATACCGTTTCAGAATTGTTTGGGTTTATAATCTTCTTGATGACATTAACTGGGTCAGGATTTATCGTATAGTATGAAGAATCCTCGTCAACTAAAGCTGTTGAAGCTAACGTATACTTTCTAACTGATGACCCATTGGCGAAAGTATAATTTATAGGAGGATGCTCCTTAACTTCAAACAACATTCCAGACCCGAAGTAATAGTAACTAGCGTTGCAAACGACTTCAAACTTTTGCCCAACATAAAATGGTCCTTCTAAGGATGAGATTTGCATCATATCCTCTGGAACTGCTTCATTCCAGTTCAAATCTGTATTTAAGTAAAATAATCCGTCATTATCATAGCTTCATAGCTAAAAAGTATTACGAACTACGGAAAAGTTATCTTATCTACAAATTACACAAAGATGGTCGAGGATTTCCACGTTGCGGTAATCCATAGAAAAATGGCAAAGCTGCAGTAGCATCTTTTATACCACGAATACTACAAATAGCAATTTGTGGTAGGTAAACCGTCCCATAGTTCAGCTTGGCGCAACGATTCATAGTATTACAATCTCCAAGAGGAATCATTGGCTCTTCTAAGCAGGGTTTCTACGAAATAATATAAAAATCAATCTCAGATTTAGGGATTACCTTAACCAGATTTGCTTACAAACCGACTAAGTACCTCAGAACTTTGGTAAACGGAACTACAAGCCACGACATCGGAACACGTCCGTGGCCACATTGTAACGTTAGATCCAGGAATCATAGACTGGCAATAAAATGTCGAAGTAGCCTTGTCAAACCCCATTCTTATCGAACAGTTTATATTTCCACCGAATTCAGCATGCGCGTCTAGGTCGTACTCTGCAAAAATCCCCAAAAAAACGTACTCAGTCAAAACATATTCCTTATACAGAAAAAAATACACACTATCTCCCCATAATTACCTGAACCCTTATGAGCAACCAAATTAAACTTTCCTTCTTTATCCTTCTCCACACTTATCGAACTCTGCATGCACTTATCCCCCGCCTTATAACAAGTTGGGAAGTCAGATCTCAACTGCGTAATATTTCGAATAGATCCGTATTTCAACCAAGACTTGAAAACCTGTGTAATCTTTTCCGCTCCATCCACCGATGAAGTAACAAGCTCCCGTCCCGTAGTCACTGTCCAAGGGATCCAAGCCTTGACAGAAAGATTATTTATATTTTATAACTCACAACTTTAACCCGATAACCCCTAAAATCCAAAGCTTATTTTAGCCTACCTGATACTTCCTAAATCCCCATAGCACAGGGTACTCAGCAGAACTGCAAAGAAACTCCAAAGTATCCAAAGGCTCATCTCCAGGTACTTCAAGAACATTAGTGCTTGCATTATACGGCAATTCTGTATTCCATTTAACAGCAGCAGAACCTTCATTCCCTCCGTCTCCATTTCCCACGACCAAAGATGAAATGCTCACTTTTGGAAATGATTTACCCATTAAATGCGACCCTTCTCCAGAATATCCCTCTCCTCCATTTGCTGCTGCATGACTACAATTTAAACTATCACCAACTACACTGCAAACTTCAAAATTAAACAAAAGTCCTACAAGGATTAGTCCCAAAGTCCAAGTACCACTTGATGATAAGGGAGTTCTTGAGGATAATGGCCAAGTGGTCACGATAACATTACGAAGAGGAGGATACTGGTGATGACTATCCCCCATCATTACAGGTGTGGGTCACACCAGCAAGCAGTCATGAGCTAATACTACTCACTAACTAAAAGTGCAGCAGCAAGTAAGTCGACGAGATGAGGACAATCCCCAAGTTGCTTACAAGTTAAGCCTTCTATTCTAGCACGTAAGTAAAAGTAATCACCCACAAGAGGATCAGATTAGAGACTCCATTGACATCACCTACAGACCTACAGCGTATTTCACTTACTTACACATTACCGTCAGTATCTAAATCTGTTGCTTTAAATATTGTATAACCTACTACACATCCTTGCATTACATTACATCTAAGTATTTGCGTACATTTTTCTACACTGTAAGTAATTCATAAAATAAAAGACGGCTAATGGACAGTTGGACTTCACAGATATTATTACAGAGTATTAGACACTAACTTATACTCATGCTATTTTTTCATCGCTTAAAACTAATGCATTATTCACGACCTTCGAATTTAGGTAGATTGCACTTCACTTGCTAACTACTGCTAAGCTGATAGCTGCTAAGGTTAGAAAAACATGC
The DNA here is from genome assembly GCA_034682405.1 of Hydroisotoma schaefferi. Taxonomy (NCBI): domain Eukaryota; kingdom Metazoa; phylum Arthropoda; class Collembola; order Entomobryomorpha; family Isotomidae; genus Hydroisotoma; species Hydroisotoma schaefferi. The sequence continues at coordinate 24,447 of JAQFZX010001249.1, read as the reverse complement.
AAGGTTTCACACAGTCGGGAGGTATAAGCTAATACCTACTTGACTTAAGTACATCATAGAGCTCATTTTATTCAGAAAATAAAATGATTTATAAAAAGAGAGGATGAACCTTTTTACGTAAATCTACCGAACACAGCCTAAATAGGCTCTATCTTTTTCCAAAGCTTCTGCAGATTCCAATTCCTCTTCCTCTGTTTCCTTTTTCTTATACAAATTCCTGGATAAAACTCACAATGTTATTCCAGCACAATTAAATTCAAAAATATAAATAGCTTATCCAATCCAACTTCATGCTTACTTAATGTAGTTCATCATTCCTCGCTTTCCTTTCCGTGATAAAGGGTTAGGAAGCGCCCCCGGGTCAAACAGAGCACGTCCTTGTCGTTGTTCTATAAACAGTTGAGTAAAATGTACTTGAAGAGATGAGTAAATAAAAAAAATACTGGAAAAAACAGCAGACATTACATTAACCCACGCAACTAAAACCAGACAACCGTTTTCACGAACTCTAATTACGGACAAAACGATAACAAACTGGGGCGTTACATGTCGGAAGTACAAAAATAAACACTTGTTGCTCGTAAAAAGCTAGTAAAATACACTTGAGTTGAGTAGACACTACGAACGATTTTACAACCTACTCTCTAACCAATATAATTTTTAGACGCTGAAATTACACGCAGCTACTAAAAAAATACTGCATAATTAAAAGTCGGATCGTCAAAAACGAACTCCCACAACCTAAACAGACCTACTCTACTCTACGGTTGTCAATTGATCATCTTTCGTCTTGTTACATAAATAAACCCATAAAACGCTGTGTCCAAATGACAATAAACTACCGATAAGAACTCCATGAATCACGTACTAAGAACAAAGGAGTTATCATAAGCGGTGCACTCCTCCTCGCATTTCCGGTAATGGTTTTGCTCTTCCGCTTCGGTCTGAAACTCCATTCCACACTTTCGAAAACAGCGTCGAATCCCTCTTCCCCTTTCCTTTGCTCTGGAATATAATAAATATATACTGAACCGATCCACAGAACCCAACCGATAACCGACAAGTCAAAATATACACCTTACTCCGTCCAATTATGCGACTTTAGCTCATTTTCATACGGGACAACAGGCGGACGCTGCCCTCTTGGCCCACGTTTCCTAAAGAAACACAAAACACATTCTAAAACTGATGATCTTCAAGTTGTCAAAAAATATAAATAAACGCTTTTAATAAAATAAATAACCCCCTTCTTCTTACACAGCTTTTATTGACGTTTTCGAAGAGCAACTTCCCTTATCTTCGCCACTTTCCATTACCTTCAGTTCTTTAAGCGTCGTCCATACCTCTTCCCAATCCGAGTAGGATCCCCCCAGTTCTTCTACTGCCTTACCTTCCGTTTCCAAATCCGCCGACGATAACTCTGAAAAAGTACAACAATTCCCACTTCATTAATTACAAACACTACACTCTATTCTCGTCAAAATACGCTATCCTTTACATGTTAAATGGGCTATCTCTCCCATGTTAAATATGCTTCAAAACATCCCTTTTCCCCACATATGCCGCGGCTTATGGTCAGGGAATTACACACTTACCGGTCGAAGTTTGTGTAAATACATCGCTGAACTCACTCCTCTCAGAGTAGCTCATTTCGATATCGAATAATTTAGGTTCAGGTGACCTTTCAGCTTCAGGTCACAGGTCAATCAACCAGCCCAACTCTAGCTCATCCAGATCAGGTAATGTTAACTTTGACCTTTGACCTTAGTCCCCCTAAGTCCCAGCCGACGTCCACTTCCCCTGACGATCCTCCGACAACAGGTGTCAAAAGTGTCAAACTGTCACGCGTTGAGTGAGGTTGACTTTGGATTTCATTTACTCCCAATTTATTTAGGAGGTTCCTCTTCTTCCTTCTTAAATCGCCGCGTGCCCCACAAATAAAAATATAAAATAAATACAAAATATTGGCCATGACCTGACCCTTGCTTGACCCTGACCCAGCTTTTAATTTTGTTGACCTATAGTTTATTTATGGATTCCCTTACAGAACTGCTTTGACCTTTGACCTTTGACCTTAGAATGAAGCCCAAACGCTTCAAAAACCTGCGTATTTAGTGCATGAGAGCATGAAACAGACAGGTCAATAAATTATGGAAACGATACAATAGCTTTTATATATTCCATTCCAAAAGGTGCATTTTCCCGTTTTAATTCCTCCCCCGGAATAATTCCCCCCTACCTTTGCATGTTATAAGTCCTATCTTGTCCATGTTAATAGAATTTTTAATTTTCCCTTCGAAGTAATAAAGCCCCAGGGGAACTAAAACGGGAAATACGGTAATTTTAAAGGAATTTGTAGTATTTATTTGATCCACCCAAGCAGAATCAATGCTTATTGCGTATAGTAATTAATTAATAAGTAATTACATAATTAATAATACGGTGCCCAGACGTACTATTTTAAAGAGTACGAGTAACTACCCTAAATCCTAGCGCCCATATGCCGCCCTCGTTAATTATGCCGCACATCTATCATTCATGTTAAAAAAGGTATTCTCTCTAATGTTAAAAATGCTGCCAACATCTTTATATGCATGTATAGGCCGCGGCATATGCGCGAGGATTTAGGGTAGGTAATACAGCTCCCAAAAAATTAACATTAACATTGCGTTTAGGATTCAGTAGATAACTCTAGATATATTTCCGGAAATTACTCCCCTGGGGAGTTAGCTTCAAAGGAAAAATTGAAAAAAAAATTTAACAACAGCAAGATAAGCCGTATTTTAATTGTTAACATGGAAAGATAGGGTTTATTTTCTCGGAAATACGGTATTTTGAGCTGTAAAAAATCTGGACATCGTAGCTGCGAAAAGCACTGAAGGCAATTAGGCCCCGTTGTAATTGTAATTAAACTAAAGATTCATACATTACAAATAAATAATCCAAGAATAATACCAAATTAATAGAAAAAAAATGCATAAAGTTAAAAATAAACCTTCTTCAAACAGTCCTCATTTTAACCTTTATTCCACTTTTATTTAAAAAAAGGTACTAAGGATAAGGATAGCCATGACATGATACGATAAGGATAGGCATATTTATAGTTTTAAAACAATAAGCGTTCTACGGAAGCAACATAGGGTAACAATAATAGAAGTAATATAAACATAATTATCTCCGTCCAGAATCCTCTATTTCCATGAAAAGCTGGTCGTTGTTCCGGAGTAAACCACCATCGAATGATCGGAATTGTAGTTGTGAATACCTTCAGAAATCCGAATATTTGGATAAATAATGAATGATTAATTTGGTCATCCTCCTCGGGTATCAAAACCATCCATAAGATAGTAGAAATCGCGAACAACTGCACACAATTTATTATGTTAGCGTAATGAAGAGCAGGGATTGCTTCTACTTCTACTCTTTGGGCTATCATTCGACGCAAAGAGATAACTACTAAAATCATAATGAATAGTACAAATCCCACTGCCCAACCCTCCTCATAAACTATGAACGGGATCTGTAGCACGTTCATTGCATGGGATATGCGAAGAAACCCAGGGAAGTTGAGGTCAAGTTGGTTCCCTTCGAAGAACCTGGTGAATTGGTAGGATAAGAGGATGTCCACGAGGATGAGTAATTTGAAATAGGTTGGAATAGGAAGGCCCAGGGTGAGGGGGAGGAGTAGGCAAAATCCTAGGTGGATAAGGAAGGGGTGGTCATAAAGAACGATGAATGTCAGAACCAAGGCGTAGAGTTTGAGGAATAGGAGAGGATCTGTCATCTTATGGGGATTTTTCCTCGTTTTGATGTCAACTTTTTAGGGTGTTTGGAGTCCAGGGCAGGAATTCAATATAATTTTTGCTTAGGATTTTGCTTAAAGTTAGGATTTGCTTAGCAACAAATTTTTCAGCAACCAACACAATTCAATAATGTTTTTGCCTAACTCTTTGCGCAACCCAACTAAGAATAGAAAGACTTTCAATACGTCATTAAATACCATGTAAAATGTGACAGAAAGTGGATAAGGGTGTAACTACTACCACTAACACTGAAAAGGTCAATGTCTAGAAAAAATTTGCCACTGTCAAAATCGCCATATCGCCCTTAGGTCAAAAGTTACGCCTCGACCCTCTAGGAAAACCTTTAGCAGTGTGGTCTCATTTTTACGCAAGTTATCGAGGGGACAGACAGACACACAGACTGCGTGGTCAAGTAAGCCAAATTGACTGGGTAGTCCGAACTGTATGTAAATTACTTCTATGCAACCGACTTCTATGCAAAAGACCTCTAGGCCACCCATCGACTTCCATGCAAACGATATGTGCAGCAGTTAGGAAAAACTTAGTCCATACCCATATCCATCTTATTCCTCTTGATTTTATTTAATTATTTAACCCCTAAAAATTGTTTTCTGAAATTCTTTGCGTATTCGCCCATTTAGATACTCGACAGGGTTTATTTTTTAAATTTTTAAAAATAAAATAAAAAGATTTCTGTAAAATCACGATAACCCAATTAGTTTTTACCAAATTGATTATTAACAGACATTTGGGTATCCAATACGGTCCTTTAATTTGGAAAAATTGTTCCTTTTATTTATAAAAAGGGGGAAGTAAGGGGTGTGGGGGCTTTGCTGATTATGAGAGCTTTTCGTTATCCTCTTTCTCTCTACTAACTTAAGCACACTCTTCATCATAATCTACCCATAATAACGCTTTCCATGTACAACACTCAACTAGTGTACTATTTTTTATGCATTTTATTTTTGTGGCATATGCGTCGTTGTAAAAAAAGGACCTACATGTCCGTTGCATAAATGTCTTGTGCCTAGAAGTCTTTTGCATAGAAGTCGTTCAAAAATAGAGCCCTATGCCACCGTTGCATAAAAGTTGTTAACATACAGGTCGTACAATCATTCTTTTATGTATAGAACCTCCTTGGTGCAGCTAGTCGAGCCTGTTAAGCCTTACTTTCTAGTGCTTCCTGGAAATGTGGTGCTGCTGGGGGCAAAACCTCATACACCCATGTTGTTCCACTACTACTTTAGTCCCTAATATTTATAACTTACAACATTTTGCTCTCTGGGGGGTCGAGACAATCTTTTTAGGTCATGGGGGGACTATAGCGATTTAAAACTTATCCGGTAAGTTTTCCTGGTAGTCAATTTTTGTGACCTTTTGACCTGAGCGTGACCTTGCGCAGTGTTGGGCAATTTTCATTATTTTATATGACCTACTGGCGCTTTGTATACCTTGTTTAAAAATTTTCCGATCCAAATTGGCCAATTTTGCAATATTACCGTAAAATGAAATAATTATACTGAGGCTTTATTAAAATTTTATACGGTCGGGGTTCATTCATACAGTAAATTATTGGTCTGTAGGCTGGATTTCCAGCCTGCAGATTTTAACATTCGTACTATTGAACTCAGCTCACCTCTGGATGGTCTAAGGCCCAATTTTATCATTGCATTATGGTGGGGGAAGTCATTGGTGGTAAGGTTTCGAACGCGGTGGGGTAAATAGGTGGTGGGTTTTTTCTGTCATACATTGCCTGTGGTACCATTAGCTAAATAAACACGATAAATACTGACAATTTACAATCAGACATTGACTTATCAGTTTTCATCTTGGAAATTTGCTCAGACAGTGCTGAGCAAATGTCTAAGCAACGCGATATTGAATTCGAAGTGAGGTTGCCTAGGCAAATTTTCATGCTTAGGCAAATGCCTAATTAATATTGAATTCCTACCCAGCTCCAGGTACGGATGGCTGAGGACTGGAAACGTAGTAGCGAAGTACGAAGGCTGGACCTGGGTCAAATAGTAATGTAAAGGTCAAGCGAAAGCTTTGGGACAAAGGACATGCATGATTTTTAAGGGATTTCGTAGTTGAATCTGCTAGATTACCAAAATAAATTATCATTCGTCCGTTGAAGAGTTTGGACGTTCGGGTTTCTTGGAATATCTTTAGGTTTCTGGAATAATTTTGACCTCCAAAGTTGTAAAAATACACCAACAACAGCTAGATTGAACTTGATGGATTGGTCTGTCCCTTTTTTATTCCTCCTTTCTGTAGCTTGGGTACACAGAGGGCCATAAGGTTCCCTTTAGTTTTGGCTTTTGAAAATATATTTTAAAGTTTTCACCAGAAAGAAATAGAAATCGTATGCAGAATTTTCATTCACAAAAATAGAATAGCATTGTCATAGCAAAAGTTTAACATACAAAAGTTCTTTGCGAACTTTGGGTTATAAACCGTCCCCAGTTATGATGTTCGTTTTATTTTTATTGCGTGAATTACATTTCTTTGTGCTTTATGCTATCAAAGTTTTAGTTTAATGGTAAGTACAGTTGGGGGTCGGACAAATCTTGTCCTGGCATATGACCGTGACCGTTTCACTGAAATAAAATGATGACAAGTTTTTTAGTGTTTTTTAGTAGTTTTGTAGGATTTATTTCAGGCATACGCAAGTTCAGCTAGGTTGGATTTCACTTTTTAATTAATTAGTTTCACTACAACATCTACGCATATCTCTTGAGTTTTTTACATTTTATTTCATCCTCTTAATTCATCTCTCTTGAGTCTTGATCTTAATAGTGGGTTGGTTAGAAATCCCAAATTCACGTTAGTATTCCATGAAATATTGCGGGTCCAATACCCGATCGAGTAGAGCATAAGAGCTCTTCAATAGTTACCAAATTAATTGCAAATAATGCATATAGTTATAAATAATTCCTCCTTCAATAACAGTCCTCATTTTAAACTTTATTCCACTTTTATTTAAACAAGCTACTGTGACTGTACTATTAATGACATGATTATTTTTAAAGTGCCTTATTCACTATAAAGATAGGCATATTTATAGTTTTAAAACAACAATCGTTTTAGAGAATGAAAGTAGGGAAGACATAAGCAATAATATAACCCTAACTGTACAATTAGCATATTTCCTATAGCTGGTCGTTGTTCCGGAGTAAACCACCATCGAAATATCGGAACCGTAATTGTAAATAGCTTCAGAAATGCGAATAATTGGATGAATAATGAATGTTTAATTTGGTCATCAACGGGTATCATTTCCATCCAGAAGATAGTACACACCGCTGCTACCTCCACACAATTTATTATGATAAAGTCATGGTCATGATCATCACCGATTGCTTCTGCTATATGACGCAGAAGGATCGTTACTAAAATTGAACTGGATAGTACAAATCCCATAGCCCAATCCTCCCATCCTGCCTGATAAACTATGATCGGGATCTGTAGCACGTTCATTGCATCGGATATGCGAAGAAAGCCAGGGACGTTGAGGTTAACTTGGTCCCCTTCGAAGAACCTGGTGAATTGGTAGGATAAGAGGATGTCCACGAGGATGAGGCATTTGAAATAGGTTGGAATAGGAAGGCCCAGGGTGAGGGGGAGGAGTAGGCAGAATCCTAGGTGGATAAAGAAGGGGTGGTTATAAAAAACGATGAATGTCACAACCAAGGCGTAGAGTTTTAGGATTAGGAGAGGATCTGTCATCTTATGGGGATTTTTCCTCGTTTTGATGTCAACTTTTTAGGGTGTTTGGAGTCCAGCTCCAGGTACAGACGATGGCTGAGGACTGGAAACGTTGTAGCGAAGTACGAAGGCTGGACCTGGGTCAAATAGTAATGTAAAGGTCAAGCGAAAGCTTTGGGACAAAGGACATGCATGATTTTTAAGGGATTTCGTAGTTTAATCTACTAGATTACCAAAATAAATTATCATTCGTCAGTTGAAGAGTTTGGACGTTCGGGTTTCTTGGAATAGCTTTAGGTTTCTGGAATAATTTTGACCTCCAAAGTTGTAAAAATACACCAACAACAGTTAGATTCAACTTATGGATTGGTCTGTCCCTTTTTTATTCCTCCTTTCTGTAGCTTGGGTACACAGCCATAAGATTCCCTTTAGTTTTGGCTTTTGAAAATATATTTTAAAGTTTTTACCAGAAATAAAAATTGTATGCAGAATTTTCATTCACAAAAATAAAATAGCATTGTCATAGCAAAAGTTTAACATACAAAAGTTCTTGGCTAACTTTGGGCTATAAACCGCCCCCACTTATGATGCTCGTTTTATTTTTATTGCGTGAATTATATTTCTTTACTTTACGCCACCAAATTTTTAGTTAATGGTAAGTATAGCTCGGGGATCGGACCAGCCTTGCCACGGCTTATGACCGTTTCACAGAAAGGAAATGATAACTAAAAATTTGTTAGTACTAGTTTTGCGGGATTTATTTCCGGCATAGGCAAGTTGAGCTAGGTAGGATTTCCCTTTTTAATTAATTAATTCCTCTAGAACATCTACGAATCTCTTGAGTTTTATACATTTTATTTCATCCTCTTAATAATTCTGTTTCATTTCATGTTACAATAAAAAACCTTTTCTTCCTCTAACTTTGTTAAAATTCCTCCTTCTGAACAAGAATTCCTCAAGGGGACCTAAAACAAGCATACACGAACACGATAACTTTCCCTTACAATTCACCATTATTATCAACGGGAAGGCCGAATTTAGAACATTTTATTGAAAACACAGAACCCCAATGTTTTGAAAAATGTCACAAGAATGCCCAAACAATGTGGAATTTTGAGACGAATATAACCTCAGCCAACATTGACCTTCTCAGGTCAAAGGTCAAAATTTACAACCTTCAGTCCTAAAAAGGAAGAAAAATCCAATTTTTGGAGACCAAAATAAAGAAAATCGGATCAAAATTGTGGCCTCCATCCCTCGGATCGGAAAGACATTTTTAATTCCACCAAAGTATTATAGAGATACGCATATATTGGTTCTCTTTTTAGTTTAAGAATGCAGAAAAAGGTCCAACTCTCCTTAAGTTGAAACGTTTCAGACGCATCGCTAACCAAAAATAGGACTAAAAGTGACTGCCTGCCTATTACCACTAACTCATTTTGATTTTATTATTATTTGCCGGATCTTATACGTAGAGTGGTTATAAAACTAAAGATTCATACAATTAATAATCCAATAATATCAAATTAAAAGACAATAATGCATAAAGTTATAGATAAATCCTCCTTCAATTCAATACCGTCCTCCTTTTAAACTTTATTCCATTTTATCTTTTAAAAAGTTACTTGTTTATTTATTGGAGTGACAGTATGATATTATATTTTTGATACAATTATTAGCTTTCCAGTTCTACTCAAATATCCTTTAAAAGTACAAAAAATATATCCATTGTCATTCATTAGATATGTCCAAGCATAAGCAGTACATGCCCATGTACAAAATGTTACTTTTGGTAAAAAGTATAAAAAAAAACCACAAAGGAAATCATCACAAGATTTGCTCGGAAAAGTGTCTTGAAAATTAAAACAAATGATAAAATTATTCATGTTTCTTTTTTTCTTTACACTGGATCTTTCTAATACTTTTTCTCATGGAAAAAACTCTGGGCAGTATAACATTTGGGACAAATCCCACTACTAGTGGATTTTTTTATTTAGACAGAACTTAAAAGACATTGATAGACAGCCACGAACACTACACTACTGTATTTATCCATCGGCCAACCTACTTTGAAACTCTCTATCCTTCTCCATGTTAATTACCCTATAACTGGCAATTAGTTGGGCTGAATGGGTTGTTCAGCCAAACTAACTGTCAATGCAATAGGTGGTATAGATACTTTCTACTCTTATCTTTCCAGATGAAAACACCACAACAAATGAGAATTCGTCCAGTTGGTTATTATAAAAACTGTTTTTCTCTCACATTATTTCTCAATAAATCGAAGAAAATTACATTTTTAGGATTCACAACTTGGTTTATAGGTTTGTTCGTCACAATTCTAGCACCAAGTTGTTTTGGAAATAATACTGTGTCTTGGGTGGAAACAACATTTCCCTAAAAGATTCTGTTATGAAATGACAATAGCTTCGGTCATAGGTTCTGAGTTTGTTTAAGTAAAAACCTGTCAAATTCTCTTAGCCAGACCAGACTGTCTGTGAATCGTAATTCTGCTTGAACGACAGCTCCAATGTCACTAAGTGACTTTCCAACCTTTTAATTCACTTCAAAAGTTCCAAAAGTACAAAAGAATCCTTCATATTTTCAGTAACGTACCAATTCAATTTTTTATAGAGCCTTACAAAATGATGGTATGGACAGTAGCAATTCTAGCAAGCGTTATTGGGCTTATCTGCATTGTCACAATGCTTCTTTGCTGGTGTAAAATAAAAAAACAGCGTAAAGAACTGCGGCTTCTAACGAAAGCGGAGATTAAAGAGTTTCTCCACGGAAATTTGGAAATTATTGAGAAAAATAAAAATGAATACTTGCACACAGCCGATTTGATCTACGCCATCCCTTACAACCCGCAGTATGAAATTCCAAAGAAAATGATTAGCATTGGTAAGAAAGAGAGGATTCCCATGCTTAATTATTCAGTTATACCCAATTTTTCAGATTTCGATTTTTTAAACCGATTCCCAAAAGTATTTCCGGTTTTAACAAACGCCCCTGGGGAGTTAGTCTTTGAAACTGAATCTTTAAGTGGACTTAACACGTGAAAAAGGGCTACTTTAGACTTTTAAAGCGTGGAAAGGTAAGAGGGGTGTGTTCAGGGGGATCTAAAATCCTTTAACCGATCAGCCTTATTCTTCAAATTATTTCAGATAACTCCGTGGTTCTTGGTTCAGGAACGTTTGGCAATGTAGTGAAAGGCTACGTCCAAATGTTGAGTAATCCGGAAGGAACTAATTTAATAGCACGCAACACTTTCAAACGATTAAACTCGATCGAAGTGGCTGTCAAAACGGTGGATCCTCACATGGACGACTTCCATTTCAAAACGCTGCTCTCCGAACTCAAAATAATGGCTTATCTAGGGAAACATTCAAACATCGTCGGGCTCGTTGGAGCTTGCACGGGAAACATTAGAAAAAGTATTCAATAATTACTCATTAATTTAATTTCTCTTTTATCATCAAATAATTTAAATCAATGCGTTTCCGACACTCAGGAGAGATTTACATCGCAGTCGAGTTTTGTAGCAATGGAAGTCTGCGAAGCTATTTGAGAAAGTATAGAACAAGTTTCATCAACTTTGTCAAAGATGATGCCATCATTTATGACGATTCTGCCCTGATTACGTGAGTTCATACGGAGATATTTGAGAACATTATTATTGTTCTGGCCTTACATTAATTAATATTGCTACTTTTAATAACTTTAGAAATAAATGCACTTCTAGCGAGAAAAGTTCTTGCCATGAAAATACGTCAGTTAGCTCAGAAGAGCCTCGTAGTAAGATTACAACCTACGATTTGATTAAATGGTCTCGCGAAATCGCCAACGGAATGGACTTTCTTGGGAGTAGAAAGGTACACTATTTTTAGAATTTCGTTGAAGCAAATTTAACAAAACGTCTCAGATAATTCACAGGGATCTCGCTACAAGGAATATATTCTTGACTGAGGATTTCACAGCTAAAATCGGAGACTTCGGACTCACCGATCAGTTTTTCCATGGTTTCTCCAAAAAAACCCTAGAGGTGAAAGTTTTGCCATATTTTAAAGAATATTCTGCTAAGTAAGCTTCGAATAATAATAAACTTTCGTACTAGTAGATCCCGTATAAATGGATGGCAATCGAGTCCCTGCAGGACAGGCGATATTCCGTCTACTCTGACATTTGGGCTTATGGAATTACAATATGGGAAATATTCACGCTAGCAATCTGTCCCTACCCGGGTATTTCCGTTAGCTCCGACTTTGTAGACCAACTTTGCAACGGACTGCGGATGCATAAGCCCTCATATGCCACAACCGATATGTGAGAAACGATAAGCACAAACCCGCTTTCTTATACCTTCCACCAACTAGATAAGTTCATAAGGGTCCTTTCACTTTCTCTATGACCGTTTTTATGGGTTTAATTCGCCCTTTCAATAACTGTCCTTACCTTACCTTATTAAAAAAATTGCCCTCGCTTATCTTCCTAAACAATAGTTCCTCTTTGAAATTCTTAGTAAAAATTACCTTGCATTATTTGGAAAACAAGACCTAGCAAAGATTGCATACATGACCCAAGTCTTTAGCTTAAGCTATGCCGATTTACATGTCCATTTTTTTAACAATGGAAGCTTCCTTAGAATCGCTTAGTTCCATTGTTCATTTCCAATTCTGCAGCAATCCAGAGAAGTAAAATCCACATATCCGTTAGCTAAGGATAGTTTATACTCTCGAAGGCTTTACACTTATAGGGATTTGGATTTCATGATTTAAAAGAGCTTCTATATGTTTAATTTATGAATAAAGTTACAACCTCATGCTGGAATGCTGGGAGTTGGAACCAACCTTCAGGCCCAGTTTTATCAAAATCAAGAACTTCTTTGATAATTTACTTAATACGATCTCTCTCTCCTCAAGTAACTATCAATCAATCTAACCCTTAGGATAGATTTTTAAAAACTAAAACATGCTTTACATTACAATCCCTATGATTTTCCGGATTCTAGGATTAATTGCAACCCAAATTACAATCTCCGACGAGATCATCAATCAGAAAGCGGATTATGAACAAAACTAAGATTATTCGGAGTTTGGAAAAGACTTCGACCCGGATATCCGCGAAATCCGCAATACAACAAAAGTGTTACTCAATAAAAAATGGTTTAGTAAGTTTTCATTGACAAATTGAAGAATGTATATTTACATAAACTCAACCACGCCTGTTTGAGGTTTCTTAAATCCTATTCTCACTGAATTGTTTAACAAAGTTTGTTTAACCCACCAAACTACCGTATACCGTATATCCTCGAATAGCGGCCAAGCGGCCCGGGCTACTAATTAATTTTTCAGTTTTTATGGGCTCAAATTTAACATAAAATTAAAGGGGGCTAATGCGGGGATTTATAGTAATTAAGGGGGGCCACTATTCGAGGATATACGGTACATGTGATATTCTTAAAACTACTAGAACCTAATAAAATGGTTTAATCAGGTTCAAGCCTGGTTGCTGCATTAATGCAGGCATTTTCCGCATGCAATTCTATGTGGATTTATAATACAAAAATATGACATTCAGTCAGTAATATAATTCATTGCAAAATATCCATATCTCCATCCAGATCCAGACAGCAGCTTTCAAACAAGTAAATATATAATTCTTTAATTTTGCATAAACGCAAACTCCTAGATAGAAGACTGAGGTTGAAGTGCTAACAATTACAGTCAAGTTAATGTTAAGGTAGACTTTTATTTTATAAACTTTAAAGTAGGAAAGGATCCGAAATAAATCAATCCATGAATTTGCACATAGAATTCCATATGTATTTTTGGTTGAATTCTAATAAAAAAAAAGGCAGTGAATTAAAAACTTCGTGTATAAACTTGCAGTCAATCCCAGTCCTACCCAGTTGAATATAGCAAATGAAAAATTGCATATTCTTTAGTATTTTTGCCTCCACTTTTATGCATTTTATTTCATCCTCTTCATCTCCCTTGATCTATCTACATGATGGTTTGGTTGCAAAACCGAAATAACCGAATCCACGTTAGTATTCAATGAGGGCTTGTGGGATTAGTACCTGAGTGAGTACAGCCCTAAGTAGTTAATATTAGTCAAAACCGGGTAGAACTGTTCTTGTTATGTCAGATCATTTAACAGCAAAACGTTAAACTTAAACTTAATCTTTATCAAACTTTGTAGAGGAAAGGAACAGGATTTGCTAAACGATTTCCTAAAAAGCATTCCGTCTACTATTATCGTTTCTGGGTTTACTTTTGTAGCGATTGTAAAACAAGCGTACTCTCCTCTCAAGTTGAAGCGTCGCTATCCTTCCAAATCTCAAAGCAGAGAAACCCGGACTTAGATACTATTGCATTGGAACGAAGTATAATAGAAATGGGAATCATGGAATGTTTATATTCCCATTTAGCACTGTTTCCGTCAGCGTTTTACTTATCGAAGTTAAAGTTATCAACGTCAGTTATCTTTATCTTCATGTCTCCGCTTTGCATAAGCGTATCAAAAGGTTTGACATGTGAGACGGGAATCGTTCCATTGGAGTTAGGAGGATCACTATCCAATACATTCTCAACCACTTCCGGTTTAAATGCCTCAAGTTATTCTGAATATTCCTTGGGAAAGCCCGTGGTTAACATAACATTTCAGGGAAATGAAACAGATCTGTGGTTTAGTAACGAGAGTTATGCCCTTCTTCATAATTCGGATGTGCAGCTAACCCTACTTTGTGTGGCCCCTTATCCCATCCAATGGATTCAGAACTATCCACAGGTTTGTGGCTTTTATTTAACCCTAAAACAAATTACTACTTTGTTCAGGTTTAAAACCTTTTGTATGAAGCCGAGTCATTAGTTTCACTGACTTTTTAGATGGCTTTAATTACTATTTTAAAGTTAAAGTACTTTCAGATGAATGAAATCTTTAATAAATACGATAGAAGGGTTGGTCAAAAGCTATAATAAGGCGACCTTTAGCCTTTTAGTTAGGTTTGCATGTCAGGATATTGGATCGAGTTAATTTACATGTAACTTGGCTAAAGTCTCCAAGGATTAATTAATTACTTCACCAGACTATTTTAATATTGGACGAAAGGGCTTAAACTGGGCTACATTTATCGAGCAGAGAACGAGGTGAGGTTGAGGTAGCGTGTTGTATCAACATTTGGATGAATCCCCGTCAATTAATGATCAAAAAGTCATTTAGTGGCTGATATTCATGCCTGTAATAATGACAAAGAGGAATATGTTTTTGAGCTGTTATAAAATAAATGTGAATCTTCCAATATTATTTTGTAGCTGTGTCGCTGTAAATGAATTCCCCATCCACCCAGTCAATTCACATTCTTGAAAAATTGCGTCACGAATGATAATAAAAACTTAAACGCTAGCGATCGAATTTTTAAAAACTGAATCCCTATAAAAAGGGAGTTTTAGGATACTTAACAAAAGCTACCAATAAGAAATAGACGATTATTTGATTCAGCATTGTGGATTTTATTTAAAGTGACTGAAGCCAGCTTTAAAAATTATTTAAAATGTTCTATTGCTTTTTCATGAAACTCTTAGCACGAAGACGGTTTCGAATCGCAGGGAAAAACGGTCTGGAACGAGCGTCAAGTCTCACCCTTGTCCCTCCAAGGCCCAGAATATTTCTTTGACCCTGCTGACTACATTTACGCCTCTCAATTTAGTGTTAAGTACAAAGGGAGGATTTGTACGGGGTCAAACTTCTCGTGTCAAAGTGTGGTCAACCCATGTCTCCAAAGTAATGTCCTCATGCTCGAGGACAAGATCAAGGATTCCGTTACAATCCAGAGTGACCTGGATACCTTATTTAGTCCAACTTCATCTGGCTATAATGATTTAGCCACTGGTTGGGTTCTTTCCTCGATCAGCCTATTGAAATTCATTAAAAGCTTGATTATTTATGGTAAGAGATTGGTTATTTTTAGACTACTCGGCCATTAACGGTGGGGGTGTTGTCTCAAATGGGGTTAAAAGTACCACTAATGGCTCATCTTCCTCAACAATAAGAGGGAAAGAGTGCAAGGGGACGATATCGTACACGCGATCAAGTAGTTTGGGGAACGGGAATCGAGTTCCGCGATGGTTATGTGAAATTGATAACGACCCATGGCTTCCTATTATTGGTACAAGGAGTTTCACGTCTTGTGACTCGGCCGCTCACTGTAACACTTTCTACAGGCATAACCAACAGGTTAGTATAGGAGAATAGGGCTTTTTAAGCAGCTCAGACTATTATAGAAAGTTTAATGGGTTGAATAGAATATTTGTTAACATTTAAAAGTTCTTTGTATACTAGAAATGTATTGTAAATGTTCATCGTAGCCATTTCATCGTAGTCAATTCATCGTAGGCATTTCATCGTAGTCGTTTCATCGTAGCCATTTTATCGAAGCTATTTCACAGAAAACTTCAACGTAGAACGATCTATCAATCAGCCAAACAGGAAGTTTAATAGTCTAAGATCGTAGGGAAATACAGTATTAAGTTTGCCTTGACCTGAGGTCAAATCTTACCAAAATAATTGGAATTTTAAAGAAAATTTTTTAACTTCTTTCAATTTCTTCTTTTTACCGATTAAAATTACCAGGGAACAAAATGTTTGAAGCAGAAGTTGAACGACTGCCCCAATTGCGCCTATGTAGCGAAAGCGCCCTACGAGCCAGGTTTCGTCACCTGCGCCCATCACGGCACGCTCCTCGCTCAACATTTCTTCTTCTCCGTTCCCCAGTACCCGGGGGATGTATTGGATATTTGTAAGAAATACTCATGAAATCTTAATTTCAAATGCTAAATAGTCTCTGAGTTTTGCTACACATATTTGTGTTGTCGCAGACTTTACATGGGATGAAGCAATTCCTGTAAAGATGCTTGCCCTAGAACCACTCCAAACTCCGGAAGTTTACATCAACGACACCCTCACCCTTATTTGCCTCATTTCCAGATATTACTTTGCATATGGACATCGCTTCGCATTGGAGTTTTCTAATGGAACATTTCAATATTTGGAACGTAAGGAATAGAAAAAAACTATTAAAAAATTATTACCCCCTTCTTACAAGGTTTATTCCTTTTTTTAAAACTTCTTAAATGGTTTACAGCCGACGATGGGATTCGCGTAGACTATTACAACGCTAACCGGATGAATGAAACAATAACCTTGGATGACCTGACCCTAGTTACCATTCACTGTCTAGCTCCTGTCTGGAACACCAATGCATGGGCTAATCAGTCCGCATCTGTAAAAGTTCGAAATGGTAGGCTCGTAGAATTAATAAAATAAAATACTTCAACTACTAAAAATAGTAACATTCTTTAAATCTGTTAAGTTTTTCACACAAAATATCCTCTTTATAGACCCATTACCTCCCAAATTTACGGATACCTGTTGTCCCAAAACGGAAAGAGTAATTTTTAATCTCGGAGATGTAAACCAATCCCTAAAATGTCATGCAGCAGGAAGGCCTTTGCCGAGCGTGGAATGGGTAATCCCTGCCGAAGTAAATTGAGCATTTTTTATCTTTCAAAAAAGCCATCTTTCTTGCTGTCTAACATGACATAAATATTTTAGGGGACCGAGTCCCATTTTAAGGTTATCTTTGGGGATGATAACAGCATAAAAATTGAGAATTCTAGCAGCAGCAGCACCAGCAGCACAGAACTGATGTTCTTCTATATTATTTATGAAATTGAAGGAAGTTACATTTGCAGGATTAAGAACTATTTGGGATTCGAGGAGAAAGTTTTTCACGTTGTGGTCATAGGTTTGTCATCATTCGAATCGAATACCATTCTTCTTGGAATTAAATACGTTTTCCAAATAATCTTCTGTTATTTCCCACAATAATGGTTTTATTATTTAAAATTCTACTTTAACAACAACTCGATTGTTACAAAGTTAATTCACCTAAAAAATCCGAATTTATTTTAAAAAATAGAGCCTTACAAAATGATGCTAAGGACAGTGGCAATTCTAACAAGCGTTATAGGGCTTATCTGCATATTTACAATAATTCTTTTCTGGCGTAAACTCAAAGAACAGCGCAAAGAACTGCGGCTTCTAACGAAAGCGGAGATTAAAGAGTTTCTCCACGGAAATTTGGAAATTGTTGAGGAAAGTGAATACTTACACACAACCGATTTGATCCACGCCCTCCCTTACAACCCGCAGTATGAAATTCCCAAGGAAATGATTATCATTGGTACGAAAGGGGGCTTTCCCCGTAATATTTCATGTTATAATCTCTCAGAGGAATAATTCATCCTAAATTACTCTCGCTAAGCCATTTTTAATTGGGACACCGATTCCCCGAAGAAGTATTGTATTTCCGGTTTTAACCCCCTGGGGAGCTATTATTTTAATCCTAAAATTTAAAGTGGACTTAACCAGATTGACATAGGTTGAATTGGAAGTTTTTAGAAGGCAAAATTACTTATCTGAAAGCGTTAAAACGGCCTTTTCTTCACATTTTTTTCAGATAACTCCGTGGTTCTTGGTACAGGAACGTTTGGCCATGTAGTGAAAGGCTACGTCCAAATTTTGAGTAATCTAGAAGGAACTAATTTAAAATCCCACAGCTCTTTCAAACGATTAAACTCCATCGAAGTGGCAGTCAAAACTGTAAAACCTCACATGGACGTCCTCCATTTCAAAACGCTGCTCTCCGAACTCAAAATAATGGCTTATCTAGGGAAACATTCAAACATCGTCGGGCTCGTTGGAGCTTGCACGGGAAACATTAGAAAAAGTATTCAATAATTACTCATTAATTTAATTTAATTCCTTTCTCTTGAATCATCAATAAATAATGTAAACAATTTATTGCGTTTTCAACCCTCAGGAGAGATTTACATCGCAGTCGAGTTTTGTAGCAATGGAAGTCTGCAAAGCTATTTGAGAAAGTACAAAACAAGTTTCATCAACTTTGTCAAAGATGATGCCATCATTTATGACGATTCTGCCCTGATTACGTGAGTAAATAGGGAAATGCTACATAGCAACTTTCTCAAAGCATTCTGGCCAGACATTCTTTTAACAAATTACGAAATAAATGCATTTCCAGGGAGGAAACCTCTTGGTACGAAAATACGTTCGTAATCTCAGAAGAGCTTTGTATTAAGATTACAACCTACGATTTGATTAAATGGTCTCGCGAAGTTGCCAACGGAATGGACTTTCTTGGGAGTAGAAAGGTACAATATATTCTAGAGAATCTCATCAATTTGTAGCAACTATCTCTATCATAACTCTCAGATAATTCACGGGGATCTCGCCACAAGGAATATATTCCTGACTGCGGATTTCACAGCTAAAATCGGAGACTTTGGCCTCTCCAAGCAGCTTTTGGATTACTCCAATTATGTAAAAAATCAAGAGGTGAAAGTTCTGCTAAAGATTATTCTGCTAAGTAAGTCTCGAATAACAATAAATTTCATACTAGATCCCAGTTCCGTGGAAATGGATGGCAATCGAGTCCCTGCAGGACATGCGATTCTCCGTCTACTCTGACATTTGGGCTTATGGAATAACAATATGGGAAATATTTACCCTAGCCAATTGTCCCTACCCGGGCATTTCCTGGAGCTCCGACTTTCTAGACCAACTTTGCAACGGACTGCGGATGCATAAACCTTCATATACCACAACCGCCATGTGAGAAACGATAAGCATAAACCCGCTTTCTTATACCTTCCACCAACTCGATAAGTTCATAAGGATCCCTTCACTTTCTCCATGTTTCCTTGTTAATCCCCCCTCCAAATAATTCACATTACCTAACAATCTTAAAAAGGAAGCTCGGTAATTCCCCTGGGAAATTCTTAGTAAAAATTACCTACCACCTTCGGAAATCAAGACCTTTTTGGTCCAACTAACACACGTCATCAAGATAGCATCCATGACCTACGTTTTTACCTCAAGCTATGCAGATTTACATGGCCATTTTTTTTTGACAATGTTAGCTTCCTAAGAAGCTCTTCAATCCATTGTTGATTTCCAATTCTGCAACAATCCACAGAAGTAAAATGCACACTTCGGTTAGCTAAGGCAGTTTGGACATGAGCCATGCTGGTGAGATTTAGAATCTTGGCCTGGCGATCGAATCCTGCTGCATGCAAGTACACGCCGGGTTAAGGTCAAGGTCTGGTTTCCAAATCTCACCAGCTGTGTCATGCCATGCTGCCTTAGTTCATGCTCCGCTCTACCTAGACCTTCACATGCCGATCCTTTTTTGAATATATACTTAGAAAACGGTTAAAGTGTCCCTTTAGAGGCTTTACAGGGATCGTATATAAGAGCTTGTATATGTTTAATCTGTAAATTAAGGTACAACCTAATGCTAGAATGCTGGGAGTTGGAACCAACCTTCAGGCCCAGTTTTATCAAAATCAAGAACTTCTTTGATAATTTACTTAAAACAATCTCTCCTCAAGTAACTATCAATAAATCTAACCCTTAGGATAGATTTTTAAAAATCATTACATGCTTTACATTACAATCCCTATGATTATCCGGATTTTAGGATTATTTTGAACTAAAGTTACAATCTCGGGAGACGTCCTCTGTCAGTTTACAAGGGCAGGACAACTTATCAAGAACTCAGCAGCAGAAAGAAGGTGTCCAACTCCAAGAAGGGATAGGAACTCCTCCGGTTGAAGAAGATAACCAGGGTTATCTCCTACCTCTTATTGATATGCGAATTATTTAGAAATCGAAAATAGACATGCAAGATTTCATAGTTTCAGGTAGACGATTATGCTTGTTCAAAGTTGTTCTTTATGATGAATTTATTGATCAGCTATCAAACCAAATGTACCGTGTTGAAATCTGCCAAGCATAATCTGGACCCACTCTCCCGTGAAAGTAGAAAAATTCGAGAGTGGGCATTATTAATTTGAAAATGCGCACTTTACGCTAAACGCTAAAGTGGCGATTAGTACCTTTTTAGAATTAGAGAGAAACATTTAAAGTTTAAAATTACAAGGGCGAGGCGTCAAGAGGGCTGGGCTGTTAAATTTTAAGTAGGCGAGGGGTGTGGTAGCAAAAAAGTACGAGGGCGAGGGTCCCGAGGTGTGTGTTGACTGAAACTTTCAGTCTGAAAGTAAGAGGGGGAGAGGTACCGAGTGAGGGGTGGAGTAGAAAACTTTAAGAAGGGCGAGGGGTGTGGTGTAGTTTTTAAATGCCCTGCTATGCCACACCCTTAATTTAACAGAAATGTCCATGACTAGAAACTGATGGTTGATCAAAAGAACTTGCTGTGTGTTCGAAATAAATATTGCACAACCGATTATCGCATACCCTTTTCAATTAACCTTTTAAGTTTGATGGATTAATTTAATCGATAACTACTTATCGTTTATTTGGTCATACTCAGCAATCCGGAACCGGATACTCATTAAAATCGTTGGGTTCCCTACTCCGTTTTACAACCACCCGTGTTAAAAAGTTTGCCCAACTTTAAAATATAAATACAAGTGACTCTTCCGCTGAATTTAATCAAAGCCATTCGTTAAAAGTTATTGCATCTATCCCATTGGATTAACTTTAATCGATTCCATGCAATAGCAGGGATTAAGGTTAAACAGGGCTCAATGAGCAGGCTTTATTGTATGCTTTATTGTAAAGTATATAGGATTAGTTGGGCTTTCTATTCGCTACTCAGTATCAGTATATAAACTATTTTTAGGGATAGATGATTGGGAAAATTGATTATGCATTCCGAAAAGTTAAATTGGGGAAAGCTAGCTCGAGATAAAAATTTAACTACTAACTCTCCGTAGTTAATTATAGGTGTCTGTCTCACTACCCTAGATTTTTGTATACCTCCTTCACTAGTGTGTATTCACTAAAACCCCAATAAATAATGGGTTGTAGCAACCACAATAACAACAATGTAACTGGTAACGGAAATAAGAGGAATTAATAGTTGCCAGTGATAAGACGGAAGCTATTTTATATACTCGTTTAACAAGGCTAGATTTACATACGATGCAGAAGACCAACCTTTCAATTCCTCTTTTTATTCTTAAGCCTTCATGAAATATAATAAACATTTATGCAGACACTTCAATTTGAGTAAACTTTATTTACAATATTCAGAAATATATTTTTAGATTGTAAGTTATTTACTAACCTAGAATTACAATTATTGACCTGTGAAGATACAACAACAGAGGAATTAGCAGCCAAACGGTCGTAATATATAAAATAAAACAGAGTTATGTGACTCACTTACACAAAGGTTTGTTCAGTGCGGTTTGAAACAGGATTATTGATTGGATACTCTCGGTCTATTTGACAGTAAACCTGGGGTAGCCCTAACTTACTTATCCAAGTGTATAGAACTCTGGACGAGGATAATGTGTTCAGCAGGTTGAGAGGGTCTGATCTTATTCTTACGACAAGTAAGAAAATACCTCAAGTCGCAACCTCCTCTAATTCCATTCCATATGTACATAAAAATATCAGCAATATTCTCGACCATGAAGACTAAAAAACTTATCCCAGTAAAAATTGCATAAGCCACAAAAACAGATGCCAACTGTGATAAATGCAAAAAATGATTGGTCAACTCCTCGCTTTCCCTATTTCTAACAAAGGTAGATTCTCTGGATTCCACATTGGCATTCACTTGATTCGCATACGCTTCTACATTTGTCCAAAATGAATAAAAGCCGTGTTCGTAGAACTGGGTTATCCTTCGTAGGATACTTCTACCACTCCAACTCTCAACAGATGAGACTAATCTTTCATCATAAAGTGGCTCTGCAACCTGCTCTATTCTACAACCATACATTTTACATTACTGTAAAGGTTCTCAATGCAAATTCAAATCCAACCTTTACCGTTCCCAACTTTATCCCTACCAAGGTGGTTTTCTCGGGTCCCATATACTTCTGGGCATCAGTTAAATCTGATACGAATATTATCCTTTGGCTGAACTTATCTTGAATTCGGTACTTGATGAAAAGCTCCTTTTCTCGCTTTTTCCAATCATCCTGTGCCAAAGTCTCCAAGCCAGCCAAAGAATAAACAATGAGTTTACCTCCGTTTTTGACAAATGCTGGGAAGTCGGGAAATGGTGTGTACTGGGTGGGTACTATAAGGTCGCTAGTGATTGAGTTCTGGTAGGAACTGGCTATAATTGTGGTCAAGAGTAGAGAGCTGATGACGATTAGCCAGTTCCGCTTTCCAGGTAGCCTTATCCCTTGGGTTGTCAACAGGGACAGGCAGTCCAGCCCACTTAACCCTTCCAACATTGACAGTCCAACGGATAAGAGAAGGAGGGAGAGGAAGATCTGATAACCAAACGGAGCTGCCCAAACCTTAAAATGAATTACAATATTGTTTGGGATGGGAGGACGGCAATAAAATATTAAAAATGGAACACCCTCCATGTACAACTGGAAGTTGACTTCAAAGAAAGCGTCAAAAACCATAACTTGCAGGGAACCGTAGTCAACAGGTCTATCTAACCCTTGATATACTATTGTGAAATTAAAGGCTTTACTCAGTGAAGATGCCATCATTAATTTAAATTCACAATAGTAGTCAAGTCCCAGTATCCAGGGGCAGTTCTCACTATGTTCTTCAATTCCTTCACTTATCGTTGCAGTAAAGCTCAGCGTACTAAGGATTGGCCTTACGAATCCTTCCTTATTTTGTTTAAGAGTTCGAATAAACGGATAGTCCATTTGCGAGATGGACAACTCTTTGGGTAGGGGTTGAAAATAATTGAAACACCAGGCACAACCGTAGTATTGTGGAAACCTTTGGCTGGGTAAAGAAACTACGTCAATGTACAATTTAGTACCTATTTGGAGAGCGATGTTACGAAAAATTTGAATAAAGACAAAAATAAACATATTGTGGTGTTTAGTACGATGAGCGTACTCTGAGTCGAGTAAAATATAATCTACTTTACGTGTGGACGTGGACGGCCCAGCACCAGCCTCCTCTAGGTCAACTATTATGTTAACGGAACATTTTTCCTGAAATGATAAGACTGGGGGGGTTGTTGTATTGGCTTCAGTTGAGCGAAGGGTCCATAGACCGTAGTGGTAGTTATCCATCAGAATTGTCTCAAAGGCTACAGTGGTGTTGGTGTTGTTGGAATATCTCCACAGATGATAAGTACATTGCATGTCGAGTAATATGGGATCTTGAAACTCAAAACTGTGATTAATAGAGTTGGATGTTGCAGACTGACGACAGGCCACAGAGTTAATAGGAATAAGGTGGAACCAGAATAATATAACTAAAAATTCAAATATTACACCCATTTTATCATTACAAATACAGTCACAGTACTAATGCATCTCAGAGATCATTTTGTAAAGAGAGTGAATGTCCAGTCGAATCTTGAGTTCAATAAAGATATTCCCAATTACATAACCTGCTATTACGCTCATTTTAATTGATGATTTGCTATCCAATTTTTTAAAATTTATTCAAGGAAATTGCAGAGGTTTAAGCTGATGTCCTCCCCGTCGTATCTATTGTAGCGTTGAGTTTTAAACAAGCAAGCTACTCATCCGTGTTAAGTATTTCACGTAGAAACAAAAATTGATATCACAAGTATTAAAAAACAGTTTTTAAGAGCAGTCTAACCTTGTTTTGTTAGTAAATCAACTTGAAGAGGCAACTACGGATGTTTTGACAGGGACAGTGGCTAGTAGACCAACATTTACCAATATTCATAATTAAATTTCTATTCTTCAGGCTGAAGCATTATACTAAAGGGGATTTATTTTAAATATGCGGAGTGCTAGATATATTATCCTCTATTCAGGACCTTTAGTATCAAAAAATTTCCTGGTTGGATTGCAGGAAAGGTGAGGTCCACCAAAAAACTCTGTACTTTTTCGTGTTGCCACATTTTGTTGCCACTTTG
>JAQFZX010001248.1:0-33230 GCA_034682405.1 Hydroisotoma schaefferi | reverse complement strand
CATAAGGCGCAGGACCTCAAAATCCGTCTTTTTTAATGTATAAGGCGCGCCTTATCATCCGGGATTTACGGTACGTAAAAATAAATGCTAAGGGTTTCAGCAGCAGCTTCCTTACGGTCAAGTCAAGGGTCGTATCGTAGAAATGTAGTATAGTATACCGTATATTCTCATATAGTGTCCCCTTATTCCAATAGTAGCCCCCCTTAATTACTATTAATAACCCCGTAATAATAAGCCCTATTTTTGTTCAATTTTACCCTTACAAATTATCAGTGTTCCGGGACGGTATTCGAGAATATACGGTAATTAATCAACTGGTAATATATATATTGAGGTGAAAAAGATAATTTTCTGAATTCAATGAATTTATAAACTCATTTCCATCATTTAAAAAACCTCAACAAATTGTTTATTCCATAAATTTCCATGAACAAACCAAAAAAACAGAGTGAAGTGAAATGGATGGAAAAGTCTTACTTTAATACCCCTTTTGTTGGTGGAATTTACAAGTTAAGTATTCATTCGCTCAAATTTATAAAATCTCTCATATTGCAATTTCCAAATCTTGTTTATTTTTGCTTAAAAAAGTCAATATTTTTGGCATATTTTGTTTGTTTTTATCATCAAGGGCCACCAGTAAAAATTCTTGGGGAAGTAAACTAACATTTAGGAAGGAAAGGGTAAGATTTAGAAATATGGAAGGGTTTATTATCGGTTCGGTTTATCGGTTTTATCGGTTTTATCGGATTTGAAGATTTAATTTTTATTTTTATTTTCAGGAATAATAAAAAGAGCCCCCCCCCCGGCACCCTCTCCCCGATAATCTTCTAGAAGGAACGGGATTAATTTTATTGGAAGGATGACAAAATTAGTGAGATTTTTGCTAAAGCTTTTTTTAGGTTTTGGACTGTGGATATCAATATTGTTGGGATTTGATGATTTCCCGTTTTACAATTATGTAATTTTGCCATTTCCACTTTGGGCGTTGATTTGTTTTGGGGTGAGGAATACCTTTTTATTTAAGTTTATTTAAAAAATTTTTAAAGTTGGATTTATTTATGGTTTTTATGTGTTTTTTGTAGCTGTATTCCGCATTTGTGGTTATCTATCGAACTTTGACGTTTAATGATTGTCCCGAGGCGGCTTCGGAACTTATGGGTCAGATTGAAAAAGCTAGAGGGGACTTGAGGAAAAGGGGAATGAAATTTGGGGAAGAAAAGTTGTGATGGATTTCTGAACAGATTTTTATTGTAAAAGCTTCTACGTCTTCCATTCCATGTTTTTATGATTTATTTTCTGGTAAAAATTTGTAAAATTATACTTTTATTGGGGGCGTTTCAAGGGGTTTGTACAAAGGGTATTTATTTTTAAAGTAAAGCTATACAAAGGAAGTAATTTTAGATGTTGTCTTTTCCATGTTTATTTAAGTATTTTAGTGGTAGTAAGTATATTGCTTTATGGAACTTTAACCTCAGACTTTGGGACACTTGGGTAGGGAATATGTCTGTAATTTATTATTGTTCTTACATATAGTTATTGCCTTTTTAATTGGTAACAACTGGAGACTTGGGTTAGTTGTTGTTTTAACGATAACGTCAATAATGACACGGTCTGTCTGTTTCAGTGCATAATGAAATGAAGCCATGCATGGTTAGATCATTCAAGAATATTAATACTTAATATTATAGTACCACCGTGTAGTTTTACATGAAGTAGTTAGTTGGGAAAAGATAAATAGGATGGGTAGGAAACGCATTATTTACCAAAAAGAACCAGAATATTTAGGTAGTCCTTTTTCGACTTTTTTTCCATGAGTTTTCAGTTTTGTTCAAAATGATACATGTAAAGGGTGCTACTTATAAGAGGTATACAATAGTTGCAGGGATGTTGACAGTATTAGTGATACTGCAAGCGTTTTCTAAAATGGCTGAAACTGAAGACGAAATGGGAAATAACCGCACCCCCTTCTACTATTACCACACCCTTGTCACTCCCCCAAACTCGGGTAACACGTCCAGATATTTGCGACTCGATATTGAATGTTGATCCCGAAAAGTTTGCAAGTGGAGTTCTACCCTATGAAGTAATTTTGACCTGTGAAGCACCCGGAATTTATGGAGGTTTTTTTGTGAATCTCTGTTTAACGTTGGAATGGAATATGTCAGTATTTAATGTAAAAGTTCAATTATGCAAATGTAAATTATTATTCAGTAATCCTTCAAGGACGCCAGGGTGAGAGTTTCATAAACTTTACTCTTGCTGCTCTACCATTTGATGTCTTGGAATTTTCTGCGATGGGGGATTACGAAGGGATTGGATGCAATGAAAAGTTTCCCAAAAGAACGGTATTTAAGTTCGAAAAATAAGTATATAACTAACTTTGTTTTGAGTTAGGACAAAACAAGCCATTTTATGAGGATTCGGTGTTTAAAAATTGCAGACTTTAATAAAGTCGTCTAAAACTAGCCTGGCTTGGAATAGCAACTACCAGAAGCGTCAGCTCTTTACGTATTTTTATACGCGGAAGGTTGTTCGTAGCGTGCATTTTAGGTTTGTGAGGGGCTTATATTTGACTTTAATTAATTGTAATCCGATTGGATATGAATGAATTTGTTTAGAGCTTTTGTGAGTTGCAATCAAACCACAACTTACCTACTGGACAACGTCTTAGAGCTGCCTACGCTTTGATGTGACTACTGAAATTCCAAATCCCCTTGAAACAAGTTCAAATAGATTAGAAACTAACTGTCTCGCGTCCAGTAGTAAACTATTGAGAATGTTAGATTCAGAAATTTACGTAGAAACCCAAAATCATTTCTGTACAGCGCATTGGGGATTTCGGTAGGTACAAATTATACCGAAAATGTTTCATTTTGCTCTGGTGGATTGCAAACTAAAGTAACCCATCATTTTCAAGTAACTCTAAAGTCTGGAGTGATTTTTGTCATTCTATCTCGTACGTAGTCAAATATTGAAACCGAATGAGTCGTATGCATTTTAAGAATGAAATCTTAATTAAAAAAGGAAAGCTGTAACCTTGAAGAAATTGGCGAAAACGTCATTTTCTGAAATTAGTAACCAAATTCAGTGAAGTTTAGTAGTAGGGCTCATATCCGAGTTAATTAAATTGGAGGTTTTAATGAAGTAGCAAACAATTTCCGTTTATTATGCATTATTTTAAGACAGCTATGATAGTTTTTAGCCTGATTTTTATTTCTGCAAACTGTCACTGTGTAGTATTTAGATGCTTGGAGTCCTGCCAGAACCAGAACCGGAGTACGTTCACTGTATCCCGTCAAGTCGTTTACTAGGGACGCGCGTGTGTCCGGAGTAAACTACTGAACCGCTTGACAGAATTTGATGAAGTTATTGTTCCAAAATTCTTGTCAAAGTAACATAAGGTTAATAAAAAAATTAGAACTACCGTATTAAATGATTTTTTGAAGCATAATCCGCATACATGGGAGAAATATGCCTTTTAACATGTGAAGGATAGCATGCGGGTTAACTAACGCGGGCGACCTATGGTCGAGGGAATACGGTAACTAAAAAATTAACTGATGAAATTTGGAAAGCTGTTTTTCCCATAAGAACCTTACAGAAGGCACTTGACAGTTGAACTTTAATTACTGAGCTTAACTTTAAATTATAATATTTATCAGGGTACTTTCCCCCAACATATCCTATCATGAAACCTGAGAGTGCAAATAATAAATTCTTTTGAACTTCTTGAACCAAAAACGGTGCCACTGAACTAACTATACCACTTTCATGCAACTAACATTACCAACATGTTCGTACCACAAACCGGAACCCATCGTCATATGCAAACCAAACCGTTGTAGAAGGAAACAAAGATGCTTTTGTGGATATAGGAGGATAATTAACATCATTATCATTGTCACCTCCAAAACAGCACTAATTACCTCTTCTTAGACGCTCTGGAGAATGCGCAAACAACAAAAGTATTTCGAAAGTATTTATTATATGAATGAGATTTTTGGTCCCATCTTCTTCATTTGTATTCGAGAAGTCCATCAGTCATTTTCAAACAACGGAACCAAAAAATAAAAGTCATTATTTCTTTTGTTTTCTGTTTCATTTCATTCACATCTTGTTTGTTAGTATTTGTCTGAAACTTTCGGGGTTATCGTCTTCTTCGTCAACCGTTTTGTCCAGTATTTTGTCCACTCTTCTTCTCTGTGTTGTACCGTTCTGTTGTCCAGTTTACGTAAGTTTTTGTCATTTTTATACACATATTGTTTCACGCATTTATTTCCCGATAAGATTTACTCGCTCGTCTTGACACACGTATGCAAATATCTGGTTTTAATATTACGACATTATCCTACAACTTACCATACCATATGGCGCATACGGTTCACAATATTCAATTGAAATTACATAAACTGAAGGCATGACAAAGCTATCCTAAGCTATGAAAAGTGCTAGAAAAATGAGATTAGAAAGACGATTAGTAGGGATGAGGGGGTTGCTAATGAGCTTCATCTTCTCTGCTA
Organism: Hydroisotoma schaefferi; assembly: GCA_034682405.1. Lineage (NCBI taxonomy): Eukaryota > Metazoa > Arthropoda > Collembola > Entomobryomorpha > Isotomidae > Hydroisotoma > Hydroisotoma schaefferi. The sequence goes on along the minus strand of JAQFZX010001248.1, from coordinate 28,710 downwards.
TTATTAGAGAAAGAGAGCACGAGAGAGTATAAGAAGGCAATCAATCACTCGAAAGAACGAGAGTTGACACTTTTCCTTAATGCATCCAAAATCAAGGATATAGATAACTGGGATCATTATCTTTCGGAGACATTATTTGAAACAAACAGAATGACTTCATCGCCAACTTCACCGGGTTCGACGTTGACGATGACAGGGGAACTTATGCCCGATCCGGATGCAATAAAAATGTTTGTGGGTCAAATACCCAAGACTTGGACGGAGAATGATGTCCGAATGTTTTTCCAAGAGTATGGACCCATCTATCTTGTCAATGTACTCAGGGATAAGATCACCAAACAGAGTAGAGGTTATGGCTTATAAATTGTTTTAAAATGCATTGCTTTATTGGCTGTATTAATTAGGCATTCTGGCATTATTCGCCTTACCTAAACCTTAAATTAATAAGCACTTACTTTATGGATAAATGTCGTTGTAAAAGGCAGGATGCTGTTTTATCACATATTACAAGAGAAAGTCGGCATTGGACGCTCAAAACGCTTGTCACAACCTTAAAACTCTACCGGGAGTAAGTTCATGTTATGAAGCGTAGCGTTGTAAGAGAAATAACACTTGCAAAACTGTAATAATAATAAAACTGTCAATTTTTATAAAAGATGAATCATCCTCTGCAATTGAAGCCAGCGGATAATGAGAACCGAGCTGGTTGGTGACATTACCTGCATAATTATCCTATTTTTATAGCTCTGTTAAACAATGAATTTATGAGAAAGGTTTTTATATAAATAGAGCGAAAGATCTTTGTTGGAATGATCTCAAAAAAGCTGAATGAATTGGATCTTCGGGGTTTGTTTTGTCGTTTCGGATTAATTGAAGAGTGTTCCATTCTGAGGGATGTCAATGGACAGAGTCGGGGCTGCGGGTTTGTTACATTTTCATCCAAGGCTTGTGCCCTTAATGCCATTAAGAGCATGCATCATTCTACAACTATGGAGGTCAGCCAGAATAAGCAGGATAACCACTGTACACGTTATTCAAACTATAAAGCTTCATATACTTTAAAACATTCTAGGGCTGCTCATCCCCTTTGGTAGTTAAGTTTGCAGACGTCCAAAAAGAAAAAGTGACCAAGGATGCTGCAATAGCTCTCCTCAACAGTTTGGCTAATAACAACAACAATAACGACCAAATGCATGGGAAATCTCAGTTTCTTCCGGTAAATCTAGACAGTTTCTCAAAGCTGCGGATAGACTTAACTTAACTTTTAAACTTTCTCAAGGTCCTGCATCTTCTACAACATCATCAATCATGCTTAGGTCCTTCGGCCACTGGATTGATGCCCCAACCAACCAGTCATCAGAATAATAGTCACTCATCGTCATCGATGCTTCAGCAACAACAATCTTCAAACGCTGCGGCTGACGTAGCTACTTTGGCATTCTTGGCTAATTTAGCTGCAAATGTTTCCCCTCATCAGAGTCCACCAAACGGGTCTTTAATGCCAACTCATAATTTCCCCGTGAGTTTGCTAATTATTGATGTATAATTCTAACTACTTTATGCTTTTTTAATGCATATAAATAGGCCCAGTTGGAGGGTCCAGAAGGGTCTAACTTATTCATCTACCATCTTCCCCAAGAGTTTTCCGATACGGATTTAATAAACGCATTCCTCCCTTTCGGAACTATACTCTCCGCTAAAGTTTTCATTGATAAAAATACAAACTTGTCCAAATGCTTTGGTTTCGTGTCGTATGATAATGTAATTAGTGCCCATCTTGCTATTCAGGCTATGAATGGGTTTCAAATCGGACCCAAAAGACTTAAAGTTCAACTCAAACGAGCTAAAGAGAAACCTTACTAACTTCTTTTTAAACTTTTTTTGATGAGATTTTAAAAGAGATTCCACTAACTAGATCAAAGTAACCAGCATAGCATGTTCTTATCATTAAAAGTAATAAGTCGTTTCCAAGTTCCGTCTATAAATCAACAGAAATATGCATAAAATCCTGAAATTTATTATTCGTCTTGTGATTACAAACAGTTTCTAATTCCCGTTTTAAAAGTTGCTGAATAAAGTTTCCTCTGAAAACTGTTTCATTGTTGTTAATAATTTAATTGTTGTTTATGGACGGGAACACTGCAAATGCAGTTAGTAAATACCATTTCAAAATTAGCATTCTGTGTCGTACTTGTGAAATGTGAAGTAAAATGTGAATCGAGTCGAATTCGTTTAAACAATGAAAAATTAATAAAATATTTGAAAGCTGCAGCCTTGAAAAGATTGATGTAAGCGTTATTTTCTGAAATTAGTAACCAAATTCAGTGAAGTTTGAGTTGTAGCTTGGCTCAGATTTGATTAAGTTAAATTGGCAATCAAGTAGTAGCATACCATTTCTTTCAGCAATCAGCATGAATTATTTTAAGACAGCTATAATAGTTTTTAGCCTAATTTACTACGTAGATGCTTGGAGTCCTGCCAGAACCCGAATACATTCACGGTATGCTGTCAAGACTTTAGTAACTACTTCATAAAATTTATTATAAAATACTAGCAATTTATAATTTCATTTCAAGACATCGTCGGCCGTATAGCAGAAACCCTGTAGATTTCCGAAACAGAAACAAAATGAGATATTACTCTGAAGAATATCTAACAGGGAGGTCAAGAGGCGAAGAGGATTTGATAGATTTCCATAATATTTTAAAGGAAGTCGGTGATGTCGGCTATTTGAAACAATTACGACTGGCCTTTTATGGAAACTTTTGTGGGCTAGATGGAAACGATAAATTGGGTTTGAAACAGCATATTTCCTAAATCCTTATCGTCATTTGAGCTCAGCTTTTGATAGGTTAGTGACATAAACGGGGATGTAAAATTATAACTAAACTTAACTATATTAGGCCGAGATAAAACGAGAAACGTTGAGGACCCTTGTGACAACTGCTGCAGAAATCATGATGACTGCTATGGCAAGGTGGATGAAATGAAATGTGCGGATGGGTTTTCCGTGTACAGAAGTGGTTACAAGTATGAGCCAAAAGGGAAGGATATATGTGGTAAAAACGAGGGTTGTCGTAAATCTCTGTGTGAGTGCGATTTGGAAATGTCCTACTGCATAAAAACAGCTAGGATGAAGAAGCTGTGTCCAAACTTCTAATTCGATTGTATTAATATTTAATGGCTTCCGTTGTGGTTGTTGTTTGACTGGATTATGTAATGTATCGTCTGTGTTATTTTGTTTGGAGGAAATATTTCATTAGAATATTAAATAGCCAAAAAATGGGACGGGAAGGGAATTTTTTAAAATTTAAAATGTTATCGGGCACTTAAATTAGTATATGGTCACTTTAAATGTGAACACGATTGAATAAAAAGCCTGAAGTTAATGTGTCTGCTATGAAAAGTAGAAAACAAGACCCTCCATTACTCCATTTCCATCCATAGTTAGATATAGGATTTGTGCTTGTCGATAACTAGAGTAACGTGTGTATGTTGCTAAATAATAAGGGTTGCATATCTGCGATGATTCGATATTGCTAGATTACAACAATAATATTAAGCGAAAAAGGACTATGTAGCCTTTAAAAATATCATGTTTTAATTAATAATCCATTCCGCCCATAACGAAGCCCAACATAGCATTTAGAGATTGTAACTTTAAGTAGTAAACCGGTACGAAATAGTTAATCTAAGCTGTTGCTAATTCAATAATAGTATAAATCGTATGGATGGCAGCCACAGTATTAAATTAGTATAAACTGTATAAAATGAATAAATAGGGTTTTCTACGGATAAAAGTGGAAAAAAGATTCCATTACATCGTCCAAATTGTTTGAAACTTAATTCTCTGTACAGTCAGTATTTTAACAGTATTTCTGGGTTTATTTTTAGATTTAGCCGTGTACGGCAGTATGAGATCAGTATATTATTCGAGATTACAAGCTAGGTTCAATTCAATAAATACTTACTACACTTCCACTTAACAATTACTCATCACTCATCAACATAGACAAGCTCTTGTATGTGAAGCACAATGCAGAGTTGGGACTTACATCGCAAATATTACCCATTAATTTTGATTTCCAATTCAATTCATTTTTAAAACTAGAACTAGGGTCATCCGTCCCATTAGCCGCATCCTCACTCTCATCAGCATCCTTACCTTTTTTACTACCAGTACTACTACTATTTCTGTCATTATTTTTACTACTACTACTACTACTATTCCTACTCTTGTTATCTTTATCAAGCTTAATTACACCGGTTCGTTCAGTAGTTGTTCCCCTCTTAGAACTCGTTTTAACCTTCTCTTTCTGTTGTTCCTCTTCTTCTTCAGAATAATAATCCAACTCATCCGAGGAAGTAGTAGACTTCACTTTGACAGTCGTACTTTCAATTGTTCTAACGGTGGTGGTTGCATCCGCTTGTGATATTTTTTCACCTCTTTTGTCCAAAGTCCTTCCACCATCCGTAGACTGCTCAGCTTCCTTGTTTTTTGAGGTCGAAAAGCTCAAAACTTGATCCGCTTTCTGCAAGTCGTATTTAAAAATCTTGGCAACCCCGTCCGTTTCCACTGTAGCATCCGGGGTGGCCGGCTGGAACATTTCCCTGATGAATTTTTCAAATGGGGATTCAGTAGTTGGAGTAGATCCGGATTCTAAAGTTTCAGGGGGAGGCGTTGATGCTGGTAGTGGTTCTGCTGCTCCAGAGTTGAAGTCAAAAGTAATTATTCCGCTATCCGCTTTCAGGTTTATATGCGGGATCTGCAGTCGGGCTCCGTTGCTGGGTTGGATTTTTATGGAGTCTGTAGATGCTTTTGCAAGAGGGACAGCCCCCGTTTGGGGTTCTAACTCTAAGGATCGATCCATGAAAGAGTGTTGAGTTTGTTCATTGGTTTCCCCAAAGTCGGGAGGATTTTTAAGGATCTCGGCATCGGGACCTATTTCCGGGTCCATTTCCATTATTTGTCGGATAATCTCATCATGATTTATCTCAGAGCTGTCTGATCCTAGGGTTGTTATTGTAAAGGATTGCATAGGACTTCCGCTAGCTTCTGGGGGAGGAGGTAATGGATAAACTGGAGGCATTTTTGGTACAGAAGTAGGCACAGTTGTAGGCTGCGGCTGCATTACAGCTGAAAGGGGGGCTGCAGGCTGGCCAGTTTTGTGGATTAGGCTTGTCATCTGCTGGTTATTTTTATTGGCATTTGTCAAGTCTAGGGATTTTACGATGGACTCAAAGATAATAGATTGAAGGTGCTCTTGGGGAGACTTTCCATCAGAATTTGAACCAAAGGGATCATCGTATGGGGGACTGGGGGTGCTGCTTACTTGAGGGAAATAGGGAATCATTCCCAAGTTGTCACCAAGGTTTAATTGGGTGTCTGATTGGTGCTGGTTTATTGAAATTGGATCAGAATAGTCATTATTGGGAGGAATATCAGAATATACATGTGGACTTCCGTTGCTCGAGGAGGTTAGACCAAAGTTCATTTCGAAGTCTATCCCTGAAGAAGGGGGTTGCTGCTCTGAGGGATAATCTGCTTGGGGAGGAGTATGAGGTAACATTTCAGAGTAGTGGGGGCCCTCTGACTGGGGAGGAGTATGAGGTAACATTTCAGAATAGTGGGGGCCTTCTGACGGTGGAGAAGGGGGCATATTTTCATCCTGGTAACCAGAATTGGGAGTAAGAGGAAAGTCATTAGGAGGATGGTCATAGTCGATTGATCCACTTTGGGCGTTCTCATGATAAGAACTCATGGGTGCTGTTGTCGTGGAATAGTGTGAATTGTGTGACATTCCATTGGACATGCTTGGCTGGTTCATCGGTTGATTATAATTGTTATCATCGGAATAGGGTTGCTGGTCTTGATAACCTTGCATCGGTTGACCTGGATAACCGCTCCCACCCTTAGTAGCTTCGTTCCACTCTCTCTCCATTTGCTTCTCGGCCTCTGGGCTAAACCGTACTTTCATGGGGCTTCCGCCTGGCTGCAAGATAAGCTCCTTGGGGATAATCTCTTTGTGATTAAAAACAACCCGTTCAAGATACGGCTGTCCGTCTTCAGGTCTTATTTTCGGAACGTAGATCTCCGGTTTTGGGAAAAACTCCCGTGCGATCTTTTCCACAAACTGTGGAACCCCATTTTTCTCAGAGTAAAACTCTGGTCTTCTCTGCGATCCTTTGAGAATTAGTCTAAAATGTTTTGGCTTCTTGGGGATGAATTTTTTATGCCAATAAAGGCCCGGCCGTTTCTTCGGCATTGGGTAGCTGTTACTGGATTGCATGTGGTTATCACCGGAATTAATATACATCCTGTAACTCGGTGGCTGTTGCTGATACATTTGATTAGGGAGCAAATGGTTGATGAAGACTGGCTTGTCCAACTCGGCAAGAACTGTCGTAGTTCCGAAATCCCTGTCTCTCAACTGCGGAATCGGTCGTCTGTATAAATTAGGAGGGGGGTGGGGCTTTTCTGTCGGGTAGTAGGTGTACTGTTCCTCAGATGAAGACTGCTTTACCCGGACCCAGTTATTACCCCGGAAAGACGGGGGCCCTGTTGAGGTTGGGAAGTAGCTGGGTCTGGGAGTGGAACTTCGGTAGGGTCTTGGAGTAGACGCTGCCACGGGAGCTGAAGGGCTCTGCTCGTATCTTGGTGACGCTTCTGTGGTAGTTGACCATTTATGGTAGGGAGGATAAGGATCTGGAGTTGTTGAGGAATAAGGCCGTAGATGATGTTTGGATGAATGTGTGGGTAGAAATTGTGGAGACATATAGGAAGGTTTTGGAGTAGAGTAGGATTTTACATAGGAGGAGTCGTCTAGTTTAAAAGGATCTTCGTGATTGTTATGCAACTTGTTATGTAGTTTTGGGCTAGAATTTGGATAAGAATTGGAGTAAATTTCATCCAAATTAGGACGTAGGGATTGATTGGGAACAGTCTTGCTGAGGTTATCATCGTTTGACTGATGCTGAGGTGAATAACTCTTCCCCGGAGGGTTATAAGACTTGGTGTACTCTTTTGTCAGTTTGCTCAAAACTGGAGAAGAGTACCCAGTAGTTTTAGCCATTTCGAAAGGGTTTTGAGTTGAGGAGATTTGAAGACCTTTTGGCCAAATCTGTGCAGCCTTTTGTACCACTTGGTCTCCATTTCTAGGTGGTACATATTGACGATGGATCACCCGTTGAGTACCAGGGCCAAGCGGTCTATACCCTTTAAAATGAGAATTGTCAGCAAAGTTCGGCATTCGGTGTATTGATGGCAAGTAGGATAGAACCTCATGCTGCTGGCTTTTTCTCAAATCCGTTCTCATGTTATAATTTCTATAGATCGGGGATTGGCCTGGAAAAACCGGCCGGTCGCTACGGATCGGCGTTACAACCGTGTTGGATTGGTAGTGCCTCCTATTATTGTCATAATAATGGTCAGCATTAGTATTAAATGGGTGTGGCTGCTGTACTAAAATCCCCTGAGGTCTTCTCGTGTCATGAGGACTTGGTCGGGAGTTATTATAAAATGGCATAGGAGTATGAGGATTATTATTGAATCTCTTCTTATTCACATCGAAAGATCCGAAAATAGGGTTACTAATCGGGGTAGTTCTATTAGTACGGTAGGAATTACTACTACTCTGGGATTGCTGAAACTCGTCCCAGACAAACGTGCGGTCTTGTACCTTATCTTTCCCATTATTATTACTACCATCCGACTTGTGGTTAACATTTACGATGATTTTCAAAGGGTTTTGTGGGGGTGGAAACGCCGGAACCAATATTCCTGCTGGCCTCGGCGAGATAATACTTTGAGGTAGCACGATAGGCTTTGAAGTAGATTTCTTTGTAATCGGAAGATACCTCTCGTACTCTACGCCCTGTGGTTTATTAATGACTGGGGGTAATTCCGTTATCAGATCAGAGTTTAAATTGTTATCCAGACGATTACTCGGTTTAGAAATCTGCGATCCGATAAGCTTACTAAGATGAGATCCTTCAAGGGAAAGTGTGGGTGCCCTTAGCGTAGCTGTCACGGATAAAATCGGTTTGTGGAAGAAAGACTTAGTAGCCTCTGTAGCGGTGGACATGAGATCCTTGATATAAATACGCTCATCTTTTCTATCGTTAGGAGGACTAAGGGCCTGAGAAACTTTCCCCAAACTGTGATTTTCATCTCGGTTGTTTAAATAGTGTTTGTAAAAGTTTCGAAACTCATTATAGTTTTTCGATTGCTTTTCATACAGGAAGAGCATTGTTGGCTGCCGTTTGTGACTATTTGTCCTTGACGATGTGAACGTGTCTCCTAAGGCTGCTCCGAATGGAAGGAACTCTTCGATATAGTTTCCTTTTTCACCTATACCAAGCTGGGAGTTGATATGGCTATTTAAAGAGGTTGATGAAGGCTTTCTTCGGATTATCAGGGCCGGCTCGATAAGCAACTCTTCCTTGGGTAAGTGGACTGACTCTGGAATCCGGAAGTTGTCTTCATCTGGGGGATGGCGTGGGGGAGGAGGAATATAGTCGGGTTCAAATGCGTTCTAAATTAAATCATATCATCGTGTAAGGCATTTAGTCTTAATTGGGCTATTGTTGGAAAGTTGACACCTTCTTATTCTGACAACTAAGACTACAAAGCCTTTGTAAGTCCAACAGTCACAGTAAATCTAATTACCGTATTTCCGGAAATAATTCCCTCTTTAATAATAATAAGTTAAAAATTAAAATACGCCTTATCTTTCGAAAGCTAAGCGTTTCTTTCTTCATGTATACAGTAATTCCTCAGAGGAATTCTTTCCGGAAATATGGCACTCTTAAAAAACCTTATTTAAAAAATAGTTACCCGTCTACGGATAGAATTGCAGTTTGCTTTTTCCTTGCAGAAGATCGCTCCGGTGCTTTCATAGCATGTACACTCGCTCTCACATTCATCAACGTATTTCCGACCCATTGGACATTTTACTGTTTTAAATTTCAAAATCCTTATTTCATAAACCAGTAGATTTCATGCATACTTCATTTCATAAACTTTGAACGGTTTTCTCCAATAAATGGCATATTAATTTAACTTAAATGACATGAGACTTAAATGAAGTAAACGTACCAGCCTTGCGGGGACAAGTAATCATATTCTCACACTTGACACGACCAGTCCCCTTATCGCACCAGCATGAAACGCAGTCATCAGTGTAAAAATCGCCGTATGGACATTTCCCTGTGTGGGAATGATAAGCCAAATAGTTAGCATGCTTAATATTTTTCAGAAACCATCAAAAATCAAGGGTAAACCTAATTTGATAAGGTTACTTAAACTTTAGGCCAAAGATTTCAATAAATTGTTGGCCAAATGAAGTAACACGCTTGACAAACCCATAACCAATGGTCAACAAATAAAGCCTAGTTTCTAGTAAACCGTATCGCAAGTATAGCTAAACTTTTACTATTTGGCCAATTACTATTGCGTTGATTCTTATGCAACTCCAGAAACAGCCAACTTACGTGAAACACGCAAGGAATCCGAGGGTTGGAACTGAATTTGGAGAAACCCGAACAGAAGTGTTGCACTAACTATCATGGAATAACTATTTGGCAGTAAAAATCCTCCGTGGTAGCTTCGCAAAATTTTAATTTTAGCCATGCTGCAGTTTTCAATATTATTTAGCAGGTTTTATGAACTTTAATGCTCAGGAATTCGGATAAGAGAAGCTTATCACAAAATTCGTGCAGTTACCACAAGTTAAAACGCTTATTTAAGTTACTCCTCGTTAAAAAGTGAACGTTTAGACTGAAAGAAGTGAAAACAAAGACTGATACGACCGACAATTGAAAACAAGGCTATAGAAATCGATCCCTTGATTATTTCTTAAGATAAGGTAGAAAAATGTGATAAAATTAACCTATGTTTATAGCTTATAAGCTTATCCGCATGTGTATAAGGATTATCTGTGGCAGGAGGTCACACTCTCAATTCTTTTTTATTTATAGCTTCTTAACGTAATAACATTCCGTCGTCCATATTTCAAACGGCGGAAGTACCAGGTTCCTTTATTACCTTTGTGGGAGCAAGTAATCGCAGTCAACTTGCAGCTCCGTTTATGGCATTTGTAGACAAAACTTACTTTTTAATAATGAGTTTATTTAGCGCAATCAAGCCTTACGTTCAGCATATCTCTGAAGCTATATAAAGTGAAGGTAATTGGCTTTTAACGGGATATTAAAAGCAAAAACGGAATAGAAATAGAAATGAATGGAAACCAGTTCTGCAAAGCGTATTTAGTAAAGCTTGTACCGAATGAATTATCAGATCCGTGGGAACTTTTACGAGATTGTCATAAATAAACCTAATAGACTTGCTCCTTCTTGAGGCAGAGGCTTCCTGTACCTGCGTTTAATTGAGGGTTGAACAAATATAGAATTAAATGGGTTGCAAAGCAAATGAATTATGAGAATAACTGAAGTAAAACATATGCCTTTACCATTACAAATATACAGCTAGTAATTTTAAGTTTTTTTACTAGAGCAAGTTTCCATAAATAAACGCATTTCTTTAATAGCCAAAAGTTTATCAAGGGATAGTGGCAAAAACCATCCCATGGGATCATTCAATGCAAGCGAAGACCCTCTTGGGGCCCAAGGTCCTGTCTAAGACTATTTTATACTCTTAAGTATTTTTTAGCCTCACCTCCGACAAATAGAAGTACTCGATACTCTGCCAAAAAAAACTAATGCACAATATAAACTATAAAAATTGGATCGGGCTACAATTTAAATACTTTCAATGCCTTTACTATTGCAAGTTTTATGTTTTATTGCATGGCAAATTCCAAGTAGCACTCAAGGTAACAAGTAACAATGGATCATAATCGGTGCCTCAGAGATTGTTTAATTTATAAATCACTTTTTCAAAGTATTAATTATTATTTCTGCACAAAAAGTAAAAAAGTATTATTTGAAAAAAGCTATAAACACTTATTTGTGTCTTTTTTATACGACATGAGTACTTCAAATTAATCAGTTTTTTGTCAATGTGGGAACCAAATGATGCAGGAAATCAGTCGGTTGCTAAAATGCATATTTTGTATCTTTCTGATAACTTGTTCAACGTTATCCTTCAAGGAAAGTAGAAGGTAAGGTAAGGGCTTTAGTCAGTTAATAGCTGCACATCATTTCATAAAGCCTTAAAAATCTACGGACGGTGCTTCTTGTTGAAATGGAATTACAGTTCGTCGGATCTCCTGGTTGAAAAAACCTTATACAGCAACCGGAATGATTTCCAGGCTAAAAATAAATGGACAATGACCAGCAATTACGGACAGCGTCGGGTTCGTCGTGATACTCGCAATTTGTACGAAATATTAAAGGATTTTGCTTTAGTTGATCCGTACACTATGATGAAATTGATTTGGTATGGAAACTTCTGTGGGATTGATGGAAATGGTCACGATGGTAGGACAAATAACATAAAGTCAACTAATAACAGCTTTAGAGCTCAAGGAATAATTTCTGTAAAAGTTGTAAAAATCAAAGCGTGCTGTAGTCTTTGCTTTAGTTAAAAAACAATAATTTCAGGTAGAAATGGAACTCGGAACTATGTAGATGCCTGCGATCTATGCTGTAGGGATCATGACGATTGCTACGATAGACTGCAAGAGCAAAAGTGTGACGAGGGCTTTTCCGTCTACAACAACTCTTATAAAGCGGATGCTACTCGTAATTAACACAAATCTCTAGCTATAAATTATACTTAACTCGGTTTTACTTTATTTTTTTAAATCTCAATATAAAGAATTATTATTGATATAATATAATTTAAAAGGTGATAAAAAGGATATCTGTGACCTGGATCAAGCGGACTGTCCAATAGCATTATGTGAGTGCGATGTAGTCTTCGCTAACTGCCTGTTTGAAGCTCGTGTTGATAAAAAGTGTCCTGAACTTTTTAAATCTTGATGCATAAAATTTTAGTTTTGTTATATTCAATTTGTTTCTTGTTTTCATGCATGTAAAATTAAAAGGATGTAAACTCAAGAAATAAGGATCTTGATTGCCCATAGTAAACTAATGATAATGATAATGAACCTAAGTCATATTCAAAATCTCTCGTCTCCTCAACTCCCCCAGGGCTAAATCCGACGTTAAGAGTATGTCATCAAGGACGGTCTGGCCCTTGAAAAACTTATCCATGACGGAATGCCAGGCAACGACTCCCACGGCACAGAGAGAGTCGTATCCTTTAAAATTAGGTAGAGCCTCTGCGAGGGTTCCATTCTGGACGAAAGTGTCACTAGTCATAATCTGATAAGTTCCGTCGGGCTGGAGGATCAGGGAATATGTATGAAGCTTTGTGGAAGTCACAGCCTTAAGATTTTGGCTTATTGTTTTCATTTCACCTCTGTGTGCGTCTAGCATGAGTAGTTGCAGGACCTTTTGGTATTCATAAACCCGAAAATCATTCATGTATTTATAGGAACTCACAAAGGATTAAAATGAGTTTTATCATGGAGCATGTTAGTAGCATGTAGGGTTACATAAAATAAAGAGGAAATAAGGGGTTTCTGGGAATTCAATGGCTCAGAAAAGGGCCAAAAGTATTGGTGGGCATGGTAAAAATCCGTTTTAATGGGCATAAGTGAGAAAAGGGTCTTGTTCCAGAGGTTGCCTTAGGTTTAGGGTAGTATGGTGCTTATGAGAGAAATTCGGTTTTAATATACTAACCTCCCGTTTTTTCCCGGAGGGTCCATCCGATGCGCAAATATTTGGACCTAACTGGATCATAAAAGGGGAATTCGGGGTGACCGTTTCGGAGTTAAACCTGCAGTCGTAAATCCTAAGTGAAGCATGCTGACAATGAGGTTTAGCCTGGAACTGCATACTAAACTGGATAAGCAGGGGTCCATCCTGGGAGTTGATTTGCTGAGGGAATGGAGCAGCGATAAAGTAATCTTCGTAACCTTGATTTGAAGTCATTAAGCTGTAGTCTTGTCCTCCTGAAGCGGAGCTACTTTTATTTGATCTAATTCTTGAAAAAGGTTCCAAGGGTTTGGATAAGCCTGAGGTATTTGTGTAGGACCATTTAGACTTCCAGTTTCCAGACGCAAATGTTTCCTCGAAGATGATTTTTGGTCGTTTGCCCGGATTTCCTGGGCGAGTTGGAAGTTTGGGTAAACCGTCGTTGTTAGATTCATCCTGGGGATTTGAGTCTTCGTCAGAGACTGAACTTTGGGTTGAATCTTTATTGAAGTCGGAGTCGGAATTATCGGGTTTGGAAGTTTGCTTGACTTTTTCTACAGAACGTCGAAGTTCTTTGATTTCCTGGAAATGTTTTTGTATTAGTTTGTTCAAAAAAGGTTAAATAGAAAAGTAACTCATCCAGTCATTCTTTTTATAAAATATTACAGTACTGACTGTATATTTCATTCATGCTTTTGTCTTACATATTTGAGCTCCTTGATAGTTTTCATAAGCTTTTGATACTTCTCAATACAATCCACCTCAACAGATTGAGATGGATCCTGGCTACTATATACAAATTTAATGGGTTTATTAATCGTATGTGGACTTGGCCTTTGAAGCATATCCGTAGCAGTTCCAGATTTGAGGATTGGATACGAATTATATGAATCTGAATTCCTGGACAGAGCTGGAGGAACGGAAAAAACAAGTGTCAAAAGTGAAGATTGAAGAATGGAGATAAGAAACAGAATTTTAAATTCTGATACTTGAGCTTGATAAAACAACATTTTGGAGAACCAGTGCAAAATCCACTACCCGACTATACTGCGTTTTGCAATTGAATAGAGGGATTTTAAATGCAAAGTTTATTTTTTTAAAGGCAGGATGCGATATTTTTAGTAATTTGTTTTAAATAAAACAAGGGAAATGGGTACTTTCTATTGATTGATTTATGCTTGTCATGATAAGAATCAGTAATCCTTTGAGGGATGGTAGAACTATGAAGTATCATTATCATTAGTGTCCATCTCCATTAACTCAAGCTACAATATCTGAATATGAAATCTAAAATAAAACTCGTATTCAACCAAATCTAATTAGATTTTTTAGCTGACTATAATTTGTCAATAATGGTAATTTTCAAGTCTTCATTTCCTTAGTTAAATCGGAATCATGAATTTAATTAAATGAAACATAGTAGCATGCCTTAATCATGTACTAATTGGACATGCGATAGCAATAAAATTTAACAATGTTCTATTTCATTTTACACGGAAAGAAAGGCAACTCATTCGCTGTCCCTAAAGCTTACATTGACTGTTGCATGTTATGTTGGTGTTGGCTTCATGCGGAATTCTTCAAGTTTCATTCCAGCTATGGAATTCGAACTAAAAAGCACTAAGCAATTGAAATAGCAGCAACTGCGTGTAGCCATGTTCAATGTCATGTTATAGTTTACCCTTAAACCCTTGAGAATTCAATAGTAGACCGGGTTACATTTCAGGAATATACAGTGACAGTACTCAACTTATGTTTTGGTTAGAATTTTTAGTTACATAGAAGAAAGATCTTATAGAAAGAAAGGGTTGCTTTGCCCTTTGCCTCGGAAGTACTAAACAATGTTAAAAACTACAAGTTCACGCTGAAGAATGACAGAAAGATGTTGTTAGTTCATTTTAGTATGACTTCTGCACAGATTTAGATTAGTGTAACAAAACCAGGTAGGCTTCACTTTTGAAGGTCTCATAAAATACAGACTCCATCAAACATCATAGCATCTTGCATCCTCCTAATCATAAACAGAAATCGGGATGAATATCATACTTTAAATCCATACAGAAAGTATTGGGTAGGATTGTAGGGTGAAGGCAGGTGGTTATTAAAACCCAATTTATTTTTAAAGAATTAGTTGTAGACAAAATCCTTTCCCAAACTGTGTCGAAAATCCTTTCCAAGTAACCGGATTGACGCCTTTCCAAATGTTTAATCCGATTAGATTATAAGATTGTTTGACCGTGGTAGAGGTATCATATTTAATGCATGAGACTGAAGGTTTTGTACTTTGTTTCGTCCAAAGTCACTTCCAAACTTTTAACCGTCAATGTCAAGAAAACTTGTAGCTCTTTCCAAATTATTCCGTTCCCAACATTAATGAATCTCTGAGCGTTTATTCTGGTTTAACTTATTTTCAGTCAATTTGTTACTGCTAATAAAAATACCCTCATCCCTTGTACAATAAAACGTGCTGATAAAAACAATCAACTATGATTTTTAACATACTAATCATAGCCCTGTTTCTGTTGTCGTTGGCGTACATTATTTCACAAAAGAAACCTGCGAACTTTCCTCCAGGTAATTGAGAAACTTTGTATCGTAACTCAGATTAAAATGATCACTCAATGAGGGTCTTGTACTTGGTAAATGGTGAATTGGGTAATTCTGATAATTTAGGACCTTATGGCCTTCCGTTTATCGGAAATCTTCATCAACTAGGTCTAGCTCCGCATCTCACATTGCTAAACAAATGGCTCCCGAAGTATGGGCCTATCGTTGGGGTCAACTTTGGAAGTTATCGGTAAAAAAGCTGAACTTCCTAGGAATGTTTTTTCATAATTGCGTGAATTACATTATTGAACTGATGGTAATAATAAATGTTAAAGGACCGTTTGTATCACTGGATACAACTACATCCGAGCGGCCTTAAAGGATCCTGGGTTACAGGGAAGGCCTGACATGTACATGTTCCACGTGAGGTCAGATGACGTCAAGGCAAGAGGTATATGGCATTATTCGCGTATTAAAAAGACAGGTTTATGACTACTTTTTGCAAAATGTCGGGTCAAAGTACATTATTTTTCTGGGAATCCCAAGGGTTAATCTTCACTGAGGGTCAGGAAGCGATGGAGCAGAGGAAGTTTACCGTTCAGCACCTGAAGGATCTTGGAGTTTCGAAAACGAGTTTTGAAGGAATGATACTAGAGGAAGCGGAAAAGTTTGTCAGGGAGATAATAGGAGCGTCAGTAGGGGTACCGACATCCTTTAAAAATAAAACTCAGAACTACCTTATCCAAATCTTGTGGGCTGTGGTGGCTGGAACAAAACTTGATGATGAGTTGGAACTTCTAACCACACTGCTTAACAGCTGTGATAAGTACATAAATTACCCATTAAATATCGTGTAGGTAGATGCTATCCAAATGTTATTAAATGATCATAAATCATGGTTTAATTTTATTACTAAAAAGGATACAAGAGAATAACCAGCTTCATGCTGGGATCTGTTTGTTTATGCCGTGGTTTGCCAAGCATTTCCCCAAACTCTCCCGTTTCGACTTCTTAAACGGTGAATTAATTCCAGTGAGGAACTTTATGAAAAAGTTTATCGAAGGGCATAAGTTGGACTTGAAAAATAATATAGAGAGATCAGATTTTATTGGAGCGTATTTAAAAGAGATTGAGAAAACAGAGGATCCAGATTCCAGCTTTTATAAGGAAGTAGGAGGTATAATATTTCCATGTCTTTATTGATACAAATGGTAATGGGGGAAATTGTCAGAGTTATTTTGTAAATTGACAGAAAAATCTCTCGTGGTTGTACTTTTGGACCTATTTTTTGCGGGTTCGGACACAGCATCAAATACAATTCACTGGGCTTTCCTCTACCTTGCCCGTTATCCAAACGTGCAGGAGAAGTTTTATAATGAAATTGACCAAGTTATTGGAAACTCGCGACTTCCTTCTTTACATGATGAGAAAAGCATGCTGTATGCACAAGCATTGATCCAAGAGGTCCTTAGAATCTCGGCCATGGTACCTTTAGCTGTTTTCCATAGTGCAACTCAAAACGTGGAGTTTGAAGGTATGGAATGGGAGCAGAAAGTTGAAAGAACTTTCTAAAGGAAATGAGCAAATAATATATGTTATTTTGTCTCATCTATAGGTTACATTATTCCTAAGGACACGATGGTACTGCTCAATTTATATTCAGCCCACCGAGATAAAGAGTATTGGGGGGATCCTGAAGTTCTTCGACCTGAGAGATTTTTGAGCTTTGATAACAAAGCTTTAGTAAAGCATGCGGCATTCTTCCCCTTTGGATCGGGACGAAGGACCTGTCCCGGCGAGGGTTTGGCTAGAAATGAAATCTTCCTTTTTCTGTGCTGTACATTTCAAAAATATAGGGTAGAGTTGGATCCAAATGTTGGTCCAGATCCGGTAATGACCCCTTCTGACCATGCATCTTTTGTTTTACCCCCTCCGGACCACAAACTCGTTTTTACGAAGAGATTTTAATAAAAGTGTAACTTCTATCGAGTAGACGCTGCTGTACTTTCTTCATTTTATACTTTTAAAAGGTTTATTAGTGTTTTAAAATTTAACATGTTTTTACAAATGACTTTATAAAACAAGACCTACGGAGAGTATTTCTTTGTAATGCTTTGTAAGTTGAGTAAACTATTGACTTGGTTTTTACTAACGGTTAATTTTAAAGGCAAGGACAAGAATTAACCATATAACATGCTTATTCACTATCAAAATATAGATATACTAAATTGTATGTATCCTTAATATACAATAAATAAATAAAGCCACAATAATCTCAGTGCAAGAATAATGAAACATTATTAGAACAAGGGTTGGTTGGATGAGCAATTGCTAAAAAAATTATCCAAGTTAAAAGAACTATCGCCCGAGGTAGAGCTGTCGTTTTCTGTAGCAGGCTTATCATTTAATTGTGTCGTCGTTCCATTTCCGAAGATGTCCATCAAGCCACTAGTACTGCTGCTGCTTGAGGATGTGAAGGGTTCCAATCCAAGGGATTTAGAATTCATAAAGTTGTTGTCTTCAACTCGAACGTGATCTCCTTGCTGTTGCTCTTCATCTGACCATTCAATATCTATTGCAATGTGTTTCGGCTGAACCACTTTTGGGGGCAGGGGTTTCTTAAAAATGTCCTTGTTTGCTGGATCTTGATATTTGCGGAGGATTTCTATGCAAAACATTCAACCGAATAGGTATTTTTAAAACGCTTTGAGAATGTGGATAAACGAGAAATGTATTTTTACAAAATTAAGCTAGTTTACCATTTAGTGACGGAATATTTTCTTGGTTATCTGCTTTACAATTAGCGATAGGCTTCGGGGTGGAATCCACAGGCTGTAGAATGGACTCTGCAGGAGCGGACCAAGAGTAGTTATCATTACCGCAAAGTTCATTCTGATTAGCGTTTTGATTCTTTGGAAGAAAATCAGTTGCAGAAGGGGACTTCAACGGTTTAGTAATATCCAGCAAGGTATTGCTGGGTTTTGGAACAGTATTCACTTCCTTGGTCGAAACACTGACCTAAAATCATGATAAGAACCATATTGTGTAACAATATAAGAGCATTTAGATAACGTATTGAATCATACTTACATCCATGTCAACTTCTTCAGAGCAAGAACTAATCCTTGGCTTTTCTGCCCCTTCCAAAAACTTGAGTTTAATCCTGTCGGAAAAAACAAAATATAGTAATTTTGAACCCTAAACGTTATTTATTACGCAGACAAAAATGAGATATAATTAAATTACTGTTGCAAACTCTTCTGAATTACTCCCTCAGCCGTTCCCACATTGAGAGGCTTTTCTCCCAGTTTTGAGGACCACTCTGAATTATTTTTCGCAGGTTTTTGAAACCGATGATCTCCAACTCCAAAAGTTTCTAGTGGTAGTGGCGTCTTCTGGTCTTGCACGGTCCGTAGTCTCCGAGCATCTAATTCATCCTTTGCGTTCAAGTAGCGTTTAATCCCAATAAGTCCTGAAGGGGAAGGCTTTGCAGAGCTACGGTCTGGGGTATTGTTCGGTACGAAAGACGAACATCGAGTTCGAAGCTGTTGCAATCGTTTTTCTAGATTTCCAACTGTTTCTTCAAGTTTGACCTCGGGTGTGGCTCTGGACCCCTTAGGAATAACGTCATTGTTACCATCGGAAAGATTAATCGCAGCGTTGTCCTCTAGAAGTGCGGCTGAAGTGTCGGAGGTGGTACCTTGTTCCATAGCTTCTACATTGGTAAAAGCGAGATCCATAAGCTTCATTGTCTCAATCTGGCTTTCAATCTCTCTGGTCCGTTTTGAAAGGTTGGCCATCTTAATGCAAGCGATTTGTAAAATCAGCCATTCGCTTTCAGTCCGTTTATTCAATTCTATCATGGAAACTCGATGCTCATTGACTTGGGTTAGGGTTTGATTGTGCTCCTCTTCTAAGGCTTTAAGATCGTCTGTGGCTTCTAGGTATTCCGCAACTGAGGGGATGGTTTTATATCCAATCTGTTAAAATTGAAATAACGGGGGTACTGAGGTGTTATGTATCATAAATCATGACGTTAATTGGAATGTAAACTCACCAAGAAGTTATCATTGGCTTTTTTCAGAGTTTCAACATTCGATTCATGGCTTTGTTTGATTCTCTCGCTAAGTGCCTTCTTTTTCTTCAAGGAAACGTTGCGTTCTTCGCACTTCCGGATTAAGGATTCGATTTCTACCTCGCATCTTTAAGAAACAAGATTTTTTAGTAATAAAAATTGGAATACGAGTCCTTTGTCGTTACGTCGTGAATTGCTATTACATTTTACTTAAAGTAATGTCTATGCTTACTCATGCTTTTTCTTCAATTCAGTTTGAAATAACGCTTCTTCCTTTTCATGTTGTAACTTCGTGTTTTCGCATCGATTCTTCAATAGCTGATTATTGGCAACAGCTTGTTCAATCGTGGACTTCAAATCTGCAGAGACATTATTAAGACTCAAACACAAGATTCATTGTTGAATTTTGGAAAAAGTTGAAAATAAGCGAAAGGAAAGGGGATATTTAGGTTTAGGTTGCTTACGAGAAATTTCATCCTCAGCTACGGAAGTTTTGTACTTTCTATCCCGAACTGACTTCTCATAATCTCCGAAAGCGCCGTAAAGCGAAGCATTTCCGGATGTTTGATATTCCATTGTTTTGCCTGGATAAGAAAAGAAAAATGAAGCAGAGTTTCCAAATCTGAATTGCTTGTCCTTTTTCTCCAAACTTTTTAATTTGCAGTTGGTCTTTTATGCAAAAAAAACTGTTAATAAACTTGTTCTGACAGTGTCAGTTTGTTAAATGGCCTAAAGTTTTCAAAAATTGTTTGCCGATTCTACTTTAATTAGGATAAAAAATAGTTACTATAGTGACCAGGAAAGAGGGCCCCATCCAATTTTTTCTCGCATTACATTCATTTCTTGCATAAGCATTAGAGTATTACCGTATTTCCGGTATTAATTCCCCCTTATAGTTCTCCCTATAATTCCCCCTGCAAACGACCACAACCAAGCAATAATTCCCACAGGAATAATTCCCATTGCATCAGACAGAAGAATGTTGGGCATGATATTTATTATAATGTACGAGACCAAAATGTAAGCACTTAGGATAATTTGAGTCATCCTTCTTGTTGGGCATAATTTTTCTGCAAATTTTGCACTGTAAAGAATCAAGCGTTACAGTAATTGGTTTAGCCCTGCTAGAATATTGAGTCCCCATTAAAAGCATATAACAAGCATGTAAAATAAAATAACTAACCACATAATGTTATATTTTAGAGGTAAAAATGCATAAAGGAAGTAGGGGTCCATATCCGATCAACAATACTGGACAGGAAGTCATCTAGTAACACAATGGAACTTGCGTGTTTTTTCATATGTGAGTTTGCAATCGAATGCATGTCACAAGCCAGATTAGAAAGGATAGAATGTTATAAAAAATGTCTGAAACTCTTTTTCACAATTGGTTTATTACAACAATGAAATGCTATCAGTATTAGGTTGAGCTGGATTTATTTATGTCATCGAACCTAAATCAGGAACAGATTGAAGGCTGTCATATATTGGTGGCTTACTCATCGTAAATTATTTTGTGAACTCCTCTACAACTAGGAATACAGAGGAAATATTTTAGTTTTATCTGGATGTTTTCTGAAATTAAAGTTTCAATATACGTTAAATTAAATTACAAGATTTGCTTTCGACAAATTCCGGATAGGAAATAAAATGAAACTGATCAGGACCATTCTTTTGGTCCAGTTTATTCTGCTCCAACTAATTTCCTCTGCGTGGGGTTCAGAAGCTGTAACTTTGGGTCCGAAAAAACCCGTTGCACTGATCAAGCAAGCTACTGTAACTGAATCTAAACCAAATACCACAACAGTAGAGTCTACAGAGTTATCAAAATCTCAAGTAGAATTAGCAAACTCTAATATCCAATGTAACGAGACGAACAATCCGTGTCTAATTTCTGAAGGATTGAGCTGCCTGGATGGGGTATGCAAGTGTGCCTATCCCAATCTAATGTTTGACCCGGAGGCGAAACGATGTCATGCAAAAGTCGGGGAACAGTGTGGATTTTTTATAGGTAAAAACACTTCTGCACTACAGACTACAACTGGAGAAATAAATTGTATTGTGCTGTATGTAATTTTTTAAACAGGTCTGCAAAACGCTTCGACAGTCTCCTGTCCCGAAAATGCAATTTGTGCTCTTGTAAATTTTGAAATGGTAAGCGATGGTCCAAACCACTACAGTTCTCAGGAGTGTGCCTGCGTTTACACCCACTACAAATCTCCCGAAGGGCTCTGCCTTCCTTTGGCCTTGCACGAGGAAAGCTGTGACGATCTTAAGAAATGCAGTTCCGAGGGTGATCTTGTCTGCATAAATGGGAAGTGTCAGTGCCGATTTGAAGGGGATCAGTTTTTCGACCCTGAGGTTGGGGCTTGTATCTCCTTCGCTGGTGGAAACTGTACAAGGGCCTGCGTTCCGAATGCTCTCTGCGATTTCTACGGTAGTGGGACTTGCCAATGCCGAGTTGACCACAGGATCAATTTAGAATCAAGGGGCTGTGAGCCTATTCCACCGGGGTATTTGTCTCCATGTTTCGGTGAGAAGGAGCTATGCAACCGAGAAAGTGGGCTGAGGTGCATCGACAAGGTTTGCCAATGTGCTAATCCCCTTCATCAAATTTATGAGTATCCACTAGACAAGTGTATTGGGCTTGCGGGAGACATTTGTGACCCCAACTTGGGAGGTCATTGTGTCAAGAACTCGAAATGTCTTAAGAGTCCTAGCACTGGGAGTAAAGGGAACGATGATGGTGTGAATTCTTATTCATGTCAATGTGAGGAGGGCTATTCCACCACGCCCTTTAGGAAATGCATGAAGGGTCATGGGCTGGAGTGTTCTAATGAGTTTTGCAACGTTTACAGGGGGCTTGCTTGTGTTAATGGGAGTTGTCAGTGCTATGACTCTTTTTTAAGGTATGATGAAAAGTCAAAGGCTTGTTTTGCTCCGGTGGGGTCACCCTGTGGGAAGATTTTTGTCCCGTTTCCTGGCGATTGGGTTAAGGCCTCTTGTCCTGAATGTGATAGTTATTACTTTGCTTGTGATGAGGCTACTGGTATTTGCAAACGGGACTTTGCAGATGGGAATGAACTGGGTGCGTTGGAAAGGTTTCGGTGTCAGCAGAAACCTATTTGAAACTTTTTATTTGTAGGCAAAGTAGGGATAATGAATTTGGAAATGTGAAATAAAGTATATTCAAACGGAATCTGTTTAATTTATGGCGTTAATTACTTTACTTAGTGCGTAAGTTTCCTAGTATTTGTTCCTGTTTACATAAATAAATTCTACATCATATTCGCATTCCTTCTTAAACCAGACATGAATAACGGGAATGAGTCATATCTTTATTCTTCATTTTTTACTGAAATGTCCATGGTTTTATGTAGGATGATTTCCATAGACTTAGAGGAGCATTGGCATAATTTTAGAACGGGAATAACGGGATCCCCGTGGTCATATTTACTTTAGCAAATGTGAAATAATTTACGTCAGAGAGAAAGACAGTTGTGCGTAGTTTTTTTTGCTACTTTCGTCCCCCGTTAACTTGGAATATAAAGATCGATGCAGCAGTAGTATGCATAGTGATGCAAATACCAGGATACCAGAGAAATAAGCAGAGTTGTGGGAAATCGTTCAGTAGAAACGGACCGATATTACCCGAAAAGACTTGGTTTTCGGGTTTGTCTGTAAAACATGTTTTATTTCATCATTTATGTTGCTCATCTTACCTACTTTCTCGGGGTCTTGTGACAGATGAAGGTTGGATAGACTTTGCTTAGTCATCCTATTATATTATGGGGTGTAGGTGTAAATAGTTATTTACTTTACTGATGACGACCGTCAGTGTTACAAAATTGTTTTACGCTGGTTACTTGATTAGTGTAAAAAGCAGTTGCATAGTTCGGGGTTTCTGCCATTCTTCTGGATGCACTGCATTAGAAACAAAACTTATTTTTGTACATGAATTTACACAAAGTTAAGAAAAGTTAAAATTTCAGAATAAGATCAAGAAAAAGGTTTCATTAATAATCACAATTGGAAGGGTTGCAAGGGCCTGAGAAATGGGTTCTTCGACAAAAACAACGGTTAGAATATATTTTGACAACCCATCCGGGCGATATAGTCCCGGAGATCGGTTGACCGGCAAGATTGTCCTATTGCTACCCAAAGAACGGTATATAGAAGGTGAGATTGGAGACTAATTCAATTGGGGTGTTTTATTAAAAACTTTCAGGTTTGATTTCTTTACAAGTATTTTTTACATACCTGTAGGGATTGATATGGTGCTAATAGGGAAAACAAAGACCGCTTGTTCAAGCGTGGAACAACATTTACATCATCGAGGGCATTCAAGGCGATCTGCGGGCACTGAAAAATACATGGTTTTGAATATGCGACAATCTTTAACAGTAAATGGTTAGTACCACTTACTATTATCTAAATCTGTGGCCTATAGAAATCCCACTATGCATAAACAACCTTGTAAAACGCTAAGGGAAATAATTACACCAGTAGGTGATCCAGAAGGGCGACAAAACTTAGCCAAGGGAACTTACGAATACCGATTCTCATGGTTGCTGCCACAAAATATTCCAGCATCCTTTGAAGGGCCCTATGGCTGGGTTCGGTATCGTATGGAAGTTATCATCAAGGCTTCATTTTGGGACCATCGGTGTGACGCCGAGTCGGAGTTTTATGTCACGGGCTACTACGACCTCAACACTTTGGGTAGAGGGTTACGGGAAGTGGAAGTTCAGAACAAGTGGATCTATCATTTTGATGAGCATTATGGAGCTACTTATTTAGAACTTAATCTTGAGTTGGAAAGAAGGGCTTATGTGCCTGGAGAAACTGTTAAATTTGCTGTAACGTCTAGTTTAAGAAACGAGCAGGGACATCCACCCATTTCTGGGGCTGTTGTTTCCCTTGTACAGGTTTGTAAATTTTTCATTGAAATTAAAATACATGGTGCGAACATTATACCGTATTAGTAGCCTTCCCTTCTATACAACCCCTTTTCAATTATTAGTTTTATCAACTTCTGTATCATAATTAACCCTGGAACCCTCGTAATGTAGGCTGAGTGGCAGATATACGTTATTTATCGTATCTTGTTATTTAGGCGTTGTTGTGTTTATGCAGCAGCTAAAAAGGTTCGTGATTAATAATTTATAGGAGCAAACATACAAAATCAAGGACAAAATCCGGAGAAACACACAATTAATTCATCGTCACATAGGACCAATGATTTTTCCTAATGCGATTGAAGTTTGGAATGGGTCCATGTATATTGTTCCATTACCTCCTACATTACTCGGCTCTGGCGTCCGCGGCCGTTTAATCGATATCCAGTACTTTCTTAAGGTTAAATACAACACATTAATAGAGAAGTTAAGGGCTTGAGAGTAACTTTCCTTGATAGCATTTTTATACTGGGTTTTCAGGTTATTTTAGACAAGAAGCCTCACGAAGGTGGAATACTTTCTAGTGAATCTATTGAATGCATAGTGAATTTACAAATCGGAACGATTCCTTTCGTCAGAAGAGGTCGGAGAAATGTTTCAACTTCGTCTGAACCTTCTTCAAGGCAACTTTCAATAGAATTACCTACAAGTAGCAGCCCTTCCCATTCTGCAAGGTCTTCGCTGTTGTCACCCCGTAACCCCATTGTAGCTATGCCTCAGAGTAGACCTACTCCTAACAATGGGGGATCGTCTATACAACCTATGATGGACTTCTTAGCCGTTCAGCCAGGGTCTTCGCGGAGATCTAGTGCCCCACCCATGTGGCTGGAGGCTTTACAAAGCGATGTTGTCAATGGTCCTGCTGAACAGGAGGTTAATCCTGGGCATTCTAGCTCTGATGCTGTCACTGATTCCCGTAAGTCTACGTGTAAAATAGCTGGCAATTCTGTAGGAAGTTTTAAGATTAGAAAGATGCATTTTGTCGAATACATTTCAGCTCCACCGTCCTACGAAGATGCGGTCTACTCGGGTTCTGCGGGATGCTTGGCCCCATATTTTCCAAGGGGTGGGGCGGATCCTGATGGGGAAATGGGGGAGGATCATCCCCCCGAGTACCAAAGGCAACCCCCATTTTTCCTTCGCAAGGGGGCGAAACATTTATTCGACTCTTGTAATTCTTACGCTACTCTTTGACACTTTAATGTCACTGTGACTTGTTTTTACAATTTGGATGGATTGCTTATTTATTTTTTAACTTTTAAATTATGTAATAGAGCGTTTTATCATGAATTTTTTCTTGATAAACGGTTTAAATGGTTTTACATTTTACAACTCTAGCAAAGCAAGTTTTACAATAAATTACTACAAAGATAGCTACTGCTATTACTACTACTAAAATTACGAACTGCAAGATGCTCAACGTTAAAAAAAACTTTGTGTCTAGTTAGTAGTATAGTATTCGGTTGTATTTATGTTGAATTCTAGCAAAAGTTCCGTGGTTCCTATATATTTCATTGCATCGTGAGAAATGTGCCAAAGCTGAAGTTATAATCGAAAAAAAACGGAGACCTTTTTAATTAATTGAAAGTGGTGCTTTACAGTATTAATTATTCGTGTGATTGAATGGATTGAAGTTTCCAAAGTCATTCTGCTGTTGATGGGGCATCTGCAGTTGTATCATAATAATAATGTGAGTTATTAGAACACCAAAAATCTGCAAAAATAATATATTTCAATATATAAAAACACTACTACAAGTAAATCATTTCAGCCTTTTTATTTCTTATTGGAGTTTTTTGCACGAAGACTTACGCTAGCGAGCGATGCATAAGATATGGTTAAAAATCCTAACCCTTTCAACCCAATATTCGATGAAGTTAGTTCGGACAAGAAGACGGACAAGCTTGACGTTTGTAGAGGGTGACTACTTGCAGCTATCCTGGGAAAATGCTCATAAAAGGACTGAGAAAACTGCTGAATCTGCGAAATAGTTTCATAAAAACGGTTGGCAGACGAATGATTAAAAATAATGCCCAAATAATATACTAACTTACTTGATAGTGGCCTTCAGCAGCGATGAGAAGTGACAAAATGTACACTCCAAGGTAATACATAACTTGAATCTTTGTAAAAATGTCGGAATGTTGGCTAAGGGCTTCGATCAAATTTAAACCGTAGTATGGAACTGCGGACATTAGATAACACAGCATGGGGAAGTCAAGGATCCCACTTATTTCATTCATAAGGGTTTTCATCTCCCTGTAGTGGTTGTAAACCTGACATATCCCACAACATAAAGTTGGTTTGTTAAAGTTTAAGTGATAATTAGGTATAATTGAAAGGCTGTTGTGGTTAAAATACGGGAGAAAGCTGTTTGATTTAAAAGAAAAGACTTATTTACAAATTGGGTAAAATGCCAGCTAATAAACTAGTTTAGACGTTTTTTACTTACGTCAGAAAACCCTGCAGAGAACTTCTCGTTTGAAGACTTCCGGAAGTCTGCAGCAAGTTGTAGGAAAGCTATACAGCTCACACTAACTGAGATCTCTGCCACGAGGATGATCAATATTTGGCTGAGCTGCATTAGCTGGTATAAGCATACTAGGAATATTTGCCAGGGCTGGATTGAGTCCTCGGTAAAGGGTGTTTGGTGCGATTTAATGAACAAATTGAACAAAAGGGTTCCACTGATTTTGTTGCAATACTTTAATGGATTGGTAATCAGGGCTGAGATTCCCAAGAATGAGAATAAGAGGACGATGCCAGCGATTATGTGTGCGATGCTTATGGTTATCGCAATGATCCTAGCCTGTAAATTACAATCCGTGAGATTCTCCTATTTAAATCATACATTGAAACCTCACCAGCTTGTGCGCTTCAGCTAGAAGCCGCTACAACCTTAAAACCCTGGACGCACCTGGGTTAAATCGATATGGTAGACGGTACTACTGGTGAGGTTTTTATTGCAGCAATTAATTAAAGTTAATTTAAAAACCTTAGTAAGCTTTCTCTCCTGTAACTTTTCACCATTGTAATGTTGATGGGAGATAAGCAGAAGGGACTTTAGGCCTGTTGGTTGCAATGAGAATCGAATAAAGCTGAAAACTAGGGCTGTAGATGAAACAATCAGTACTAAGTTGTATAGACCTTTTGGCTCAGTTTGCAACTCGAGGTTTGCCAATTCTTGTCGAAGAGACTGGAGGGAGAAAAAGGCTGCTAGGAATAATATGGCGTAGATGACAACCTTGGAAATAGGTTATTTCAATTAAAATCCCATTTTATTCAATATTCTGCGTGATCAAATTAAGAAGGTTAAACAAAGGTTGTGAGATTGTTACCTTACGGACTTTGCTAGCTGGTTGAATTTCAATATTTAAACCGGATGAGTTTACCCGAAATGGGAGTAAAAACACGTAAAAGCAGAATTTTTCCAAATCTTGGAATATATCGAAGCAAGTTGTATGGAAATGTAACATGGTTTAGCTTCACAGGTGTACAGAATTGGGCGTTTTTGAATGAAATTTGTTATTCTAGCTCTAGCAGTTGTAAAAAATATCTTGTCAAAGCGTTCCAAAAAGTTATGAGACGCCTTCGTTTCTAAGTGTACTCCGTTTTCAGAATATTGGGGAAACGACCTGATTAATTCCTCTTCAATACCAATCAACCACGCCTTTTGTCATTAGCTAAATTGGCCAAAAGAATTATAACGTTTGTGAAAGCATAGAGAGAGAGAGAGTATTGTAATGAATTATTGTGAGTAATGAACCCAATTTGCTATTAGTTATCAAATTAGCAGTAACAAAGTATGATAATCATCTCATCGGCAACTATAAATGTATTTATTTATAAAGTATCAAATCAATTGGATTGTAGCGGAGACTAGTTAGTTAAAACGCTACTTTCTTCTATATCATTTTAGCGTTTATGATTCTGATAACCTGAAAGGCGTGGGCACAATTTCGTTACAGTGACAGTGTATTATTTTCTCCGATAGATCCGTATTGTGACCCCCGGGGGTATTGGAATTATTGGTTGAGAACGGCTACTGTTTTGGACGTCTGAAATTGCAGCATGATTATAGCACCAGTGCCCAAGATGTTTATCATCTGTGATCCAATTCCGGTATTCCAGGATCAAAAATATAGGACAATTATAATTTTCTATCTATGATCAATCAATCTTAGTTATAACTTCCTCATGTTAATCTAAGAAAGTAAAGGTTACCGTTCCCAAGAATCGGTACGAGATGATAAACATGCCACACCCTTTGAGCCCTATTTGGGAGGTGGATACTTCGGCTAGAATAAATTGGATTGCTTTATCCTCCACCCCGCTAGAGATCCATTGATGTCCTCTGCTATAAATGTATTCCTTGAACTCTTCAATCTAACCCGAATAAGGAAGTTC
>JAQFZX010001247.1:0-33238 GCA_034682405.1 Hydroisotoma schaefferi | reverse complement strand
TAGCTTTCAAGTCTCAGCTAGTTTTCTACTAAATAACTCTCCCTCGTCCTATCTTCCCATCGATCACTTTAGTAAATTAATAGAAAGAACCTTTCACAAGTTTTTAGAATCGATCGGGTTAGAGATATACTTCCGAGAAAGTTCAGCATCGGAGAAAGATATATTTTAACCAAGGACAACACTAGGGCAGAATAATTTAGCAACTTTTCCCATTAATTATTACTGCATGGAAGAGGAGCGTGACTTGAAACTAAATAGCTTTAGGTAAAGAAAGGAGCAGTTATTCAGTTCAGTTATTGAAACTTTTTGCATGACACCCAGTAATTCCCTACTTTTCATAGATTAGGGTTCAAAAGTGGTCAATATCATAGATCCGCTTTGAAATATTTAATATACTTCCACACTATTTCTTATTCTTCTTGGTGGGCTTGCTTATGGCTTATGGTAGTAATAATTTGTAGAAAAAAAGGAAGGCGTATCAGTTAGCTTTTACTTCTGGTATTTAATTTTATTAAAAAGGTTTTTGTACGTCACAATAATTTGCAGTTTACATCCAAAAATAGCCATTTAAATACTAAATCCGAACATGAACAATTCATTTATTTTTTTAACCTGAAAGGATTCCATCTACTTAACTATTTATTTAAATTGGGCATTAGTTTTTTCGCTATACTTTCCCCCAAACTTAAAAGTAGTATGTTCTACGGAAATTGCAGCCCTTATTACAAAAATACATTTCAGAAGCCCCAAAAAGTTTCTTAAGGAACAGCTAAGATAGATTATTATTGAGGGCAGCTGACATTTAGCTTCCACCCTCTAATACTTTACAGATAAGCACGTCCTTTCGAATGTTAAGGCTGATTTGATTGTTCAACGCTTCGTTGCGTTGTAAAAATTAACTCTGCTTGTAGAATTTGAAGAGTACAATTTGGTTATCTACTGAGCTAAGTACTATTTTTCCTACTGTTGTTATCATCATCAGAATGCGAAACATAGATGACAATATCGACCTTTTGTGAATTTGAATTTGAGATTGATGAAGCTCTTGAAGAAGGCTGTGGAGTTTCCATATTAGAGTCAGGAGAACTGTCCGAATCCACCGTAACTATGATACTACTAGTTCCTATAAAAGAAGCCGAGGAAGGTCGACCCTGATACTCCAAACTATAAATACTAGACTCCCTACTCCTCCCACCGGATTCGGATAACCTGAGATTAAAATCTGAGCCACGTTGCTGAGAGTCCTTAAGTGTAGCCAGTTGCTCTACTTTAGCCAAATACTCCATATCAAGCTTGTAGCCCGATGCTCTCCTTTGCGTTTCTAAACTAAGAGTTGAGAAAATGTAGGGACTACTGCCTGACTGAGCAATTGTCCCATCCATTTCGTCCAGTTTGGTCAAATCCGGCATCGAGCTTGAGTGTTGAAGAACCCCAGAACTAGGTTCAGCCCCTCCAGGGTACAAAAGATAAGGAGACTTTGGTAACCGGACACTGCGTGTCGATAAGGTGGGTGACGGTGGTGGATAAGCTACTTGAGACAACAGGGTCAAATCTTTCGTCGATGAGTGGCCACCCCCTCCAAGAAAAGTTGTTTCGTAGGGAAAAGGGACGAATTTTTTTACTGGAGTGTCCCGAGCTACACTTTTATTACTTCCAAATCCATCTACACCAGAAAACATACATTTTATTCGTATAAATACCTCATTTTAAGCTAGAAATAGGTAGAAAGCTGGGTAAGAAACCTGAACTACAGAAAATAAATTAAAACCTACTCGACTCTTGAGACTGCAAATTATTCTCAATAATTTTAAAAGCCGTTCGAATCTGTCCTAAGCTTTTCCTCGTCTTTCCAATCTTTTCCTCTTTTTGAGTCATAACTTCATCAAGCACAGCCCCCTTGGACACTTCCCCAGAATCCGTATCCGTCCTAGGCCCACCCCAACTCCTAACCGACCAAGTCTTAATCGCATAAAGGGTAACCACCATGTTGAAAAAAGGGCTCAAGAAAAATAACAAAATGTACGAAATACATATCTTGCTTCGTGTCATTATCAAAGCATTGCAGCAAAGAATGAGATATCGGACAAGGAAGGATCCGACAACGAGGTATATCGCTAATCCAGGATTTGTACTAACTGACAAGGATATAATAAGGATTGGGAAGATCCATTCGAATCCTCGACTAGAGTAGAAATAAGTCTTCATAAGGACTACAAGAGGGACTTTGGTCCACATGACGGGACTTGTGATTGTACTAATGTCATTTACAAAACCCCCAAGGAACCATCTCCGACGTTGTTTAAGGAGCTTTTGAAATGTGTCTGGAGCGTCCGTTTTACAAGTGGCCGAGGACACAAAGCGAACTTGATAAGGTCCGTCCGCCTGTTCCGTCAGAAGAAACGTCATATAACGGTCTTCCCCAAGATGATATCTGCAAAGCGTTACAAATTTTTCATTGTCAACCTTAACCCAAACGATTGATCATTGAAGAAGAATCTTTCAACAATCGAAGATAAACTTTACAGTAAAATAACAAATTTTGACTGCAAATCAAAACAATTATATTGTGCTTTGATTTGCATCAAATATGCTAATTTCCTTGCAGATTGCAGATACTTATTCATAAATATGCGTCAAATGGGGATTAAAATACATTTTGACTGGAAATGTCTGAATATTTTATATTGCATTTTAGTTACAAAGTACCCTAAATCCTCGCCCATATGCCGCGGCTTATATATGCCAAAAAACATGTTTTGAAGCATGTTTAACATGGGAGAGATACCCCTTTTAACATGTAAAGGATGGGCGTGCGGCATAATTAACGAGGGCGGCATATGGGCGAGGAATTAGGGTAGTAAAGGATTAGAGGTACGTACTGAATGTGAAACATTTCCCTTTTTGCATCCTATAAAGACTCTTTCTCCAACTATCGTGTTGTATGCAAAAACTTCCAACATCAATTATCATTAAAATCAATATTCCAACCTATTGACTGCTACTAAGATAATGATCTCACCTATGAAAGTCAACGGTCCTACGCTTATCGATCTCAATGAAATATTGCGGAGCCACCTTCTGCAAAGCATTAAGTCTAATCAATGTCAAAGCTCCAGGCAAACAAGTGACAGCTCCCAGCGTTGCTTCAGCCGTCCTAGAAAACATTTGTCCATCCACGTATTCACTATCCTGAATGTACTGATAGAGGTTGAACCTTCTGGAAGTTCTGCAGGTGACAAGACCTGTCATCCCCTTTATCTTGGGATTAGCAACAGCCGTGCTGACAAAGTTGTGAATCGCATTCTCATGCAAAATGATATCCGAGTCGATAAACAGGATTAGTGTGTTGGCCACCGAGGTCTCGTCCGCTTCACCGTACAACTCATCAATCAATTTGGAAGCTTTCCCTTGAGTGGGACTCTTCCCTTCGTGAGGGAATCTGAATAAAAACAGCTCAATTTATCCTTAATTTACAGATAAGCGATTTATATTTACACAGTAACTTCGGTCCTAGTTTCCCTGAGTGCTTGGGGTTTCCAATGAACTTTCTTAATTCTTTCAATAACCATAACAAAAGACAACCAAGGCAAGGGTACTGTACCCTGGACAATTATTTCGGGAATACAACTAAGAAATATGGCAGATATGTTAAGTATGATTCACTTTTTGAAAGTACCCTTATGAATTTCTTCAGGACCCCAAGTACTTCCCCTTCCCTCAAAAATTTGCCAAATAAATGTTTCCTCTACGAAGAATTCTATTCAATTCTTTTTGCAATAACTTCCTAAAAACTGTCTCATTTACTTCTACAACGAACAAATAACATACCTGCAAATAGTTACCCGAACCCCTTCAACATCCCACTCAAGTCTTGGGGGAAATATCTCATAAAGTTTCTGCTCTCCATCATAATCAGTTTCAAGAACGATCTCAAGCTTTGTCTTAATCTCGTCCGAAACCTCCTTAGACAACATCTTAAGCTTCTTCAAAAGTGCAAAATAAAGAGCAGTTTCCGCTTCCTCGTCAAACGCAAGGAAGAGATGGAGTCGCTCCGACCTGTAGTTGCATCTTACAGCACTTTCAACAGCCCGAAACAGGGCATCCGGTTCCTCATTATAAATCGGCATAAGGATAACCACCATCGGCTCAACTCCCGTCTTCTCATCTATCACACTTCCCTTCATCTTCTTCCCCGTAATTCCAACGAACATTATGAAATACCCACAAGCCACCGCCGACAGCCCGTAAAACGCTACAAAAGTGGCTATATTGAAATAAAGGAAGATTTTGACCATCAAATCCGGCAACGTCGGTCCCCAGTCCCAGGGAATGGGGTTAACAATCATTGGAATGAATGTCATCCTAATCCCCGAATAAAGTATGAGTCCAACACTTCCAAAGAAAAACTCGGACATGGACCGGAAACCCAAAAACATTTGTACAAAAACGTAAAGAACTAGAAATGTTTGGACTAAGAAGTCAAATACGGCCAGTACGAGAAATACAGAAACAACGATTTGAACTGCTAAACTCCCCTGCAAACTGCTTCCATTTACTATTAAAACCGGACTAGAATCCCAGGATTCTGTGACATTATCTTCTAAAGATGTAGCAACTTTTAAGTATAATATTAGACAAATTCCAATAACGTCTAAACGGAAATGGCTTAATTGGGACATGGTTTGGTGTCAAGGTTGGATAAAACCGTTAAATCCGATGACAATGTCAACAAATTATCATCGTTTTGAATAATGGACTTGAACTGAGCTTGGACTATCAATAAATTGTCGACTGTCCTTTTATAGAGAAGGTCCGGCAAATTCAGCAGGACGGGTGTTGACAAGTGACAAAAGATAAGCAACCAGCCACGTTTTGAGCATACATCCTTATCCATTTTAATGCACACGGACAACAGGATCTGTGCTTGTGTGTAGATTCATGCAGTAATATATTAAACTTGTGTCCCTCCAGAGCTTTACATAACATAAAATGACACTTGTGTCTTGGTGGTTAACATTGATTGATAATAAATCGAATGTAAACATTAAATAAAACAAACCGTACTTTTTGCAATGATCTATTTCAATTTTTATGACGGTCACTCTCTAAAAATGACAATGGATATACCTCAACTCGACCTACCTATGCGAATCAGTTTATCTATATCAATGACAATAATCTTAAATGTTTATTTAAATTCATTCTATTTATTTATAATACACAAGGCCCAATCTCCGTCATCATTTACAAACCTGGAGCTTTTCAACGTAATTGATGCATAAAACAGAACCCAGAAGGAGTAAGCTAACAGCTTCTAATCTTAAGTAGCCAATATGACGACAAACCACTGCACTGGAAAAATACAAATTTAAGCAATTGATGACAATTTGACACCAGGATTACTGCGGAATTTTAAGCAGACGTCATTGCCTTATGCTGCACTGCACTTAAGCTTTACTGTGGCCACTGTAATCATAATCAATCTGCATCACTTTGAAAGAAAGCATACAAAAGTAAACATCGTAAATGTCGTTTGAAGAGTTAGACTTCATACCAAAATATTTTTCCACGTTTAAATATGCTAGTTTGCCTTTTAAAAAATGACGCTAACGTAAGGTATAATAAAGCCTACCAAACGCTTGTTGCTTGTGGTGTAAATAAAGATACTTTCGTAGAAGTTGCAACTTTCCAGAAACAAAGAGTGAGCTTGGCCATTCCAATTATTCCGATGCTTTCAGTTGAAAAAGAACCACAAAGTAAGTCAGGCTGGTGGCGAGAATCTAAGAAGGCCATTTTGTACATAAATCTTCATAATTTTTAAGTTTCTAGGCTAAAGTAAACATTTCATTAGAATAACTTACGGATACAAAGGTTCCTCGATTTAAGGGGAAAAAATAGAGCGCATTCAGTCTCCATTTACAAGTTAAGATGTCTTCGGCAATGGTTTCAACGTCAACGTCAATCTGGTGTTTAAGGAGGACTTATTTTCAAATTAATATTTAGATCAATTCATGAACAACCGTACTTCCCGTTCTAATTCACCTCAACTCTCCATATCTTTCAATGTAAAAACTTTAAATGGGCTTGGTTAAATAGAGTTTCAGGTTGGAAATGAATCTACCCAGAATTAAAACCGGAATTTGGACAAATGAAAAACCCTTACCATGCGACATAAATGTTCTTGATGAACAGATCCAGACTTCCAACCTCTCTTCTTCACAAGTTTCCTCAGCCTTAGCTGAGTTGACTCAATCTAAAAAAACAAAATATAGCACTAAATGACAGACAAAGCTAAGTAAAGTGACAAGTTTTCAGTTCCTTAATCCTTGCCTTCAACCGAAATAAGTGGCCAAGTTCCACCAGAATGACCAACCGAATAGAATGGGAAATACCAGAAAGTATTCGATTA
The DNA here is from genome assembly GCA_034682405.1 of Hydroisotoma schaefferi. Classification (NCBI taxonomy): domain Eukaryota; kingdom Metazoa; phylum Arthropoda; class Collembola; order Entomobryomorpha; family Isotomidae; genus Hydroisotoma; species Hydroisotoma schaefferi. The sequence goes on along the minus strand of JAQFZX010001247.1, from coordinate 26,829 downwards.
ACATAATCCACCCCAACTTCTACCTGCTCCTTACTCAAAATCCCATAAGCAACTCGAGCAATGAATCCAAAAGCCATTAAAGGTACCATTCCTAGGAAATACGTTCCGCTAATCTTTCTAAACAACTCGTAAATCTCTTCCAACCTGTCAAACTTCCCTTGAAAGCTTTCCAAACAGTCATCAAACGGTTCTACTCTAACCACAAAGTTATTCCTTTTAGGAATATCAACCACCCCCTCTTCTCCACCCTCATTGCCCAACCACCCAAGGACATCCCAGACCTTAATCTTCCGAATCCCTTTATTTTTCATACCATTTTCTGCCCCAATATCCCCATCTTCCAGGCTCAGATCTACCTTAATCTTTTCCCCAAGCTCATTAGCTAACCGATCAAACTGCCCAATGATAAAGTGCACCCCAAGACTAAGAATCAAGATGGCATACCACTGAATAACAGATTGAATCGTATCATTAAACCCATTAAGCCAGTGGGACAAATAATACTGCCACCACCCCCCAGTATCGGGCAGAAATGGTCTTGTGGGCCACCTACTTCTAAAAATCGACATCCTCCCACTAATAAAAACCTCTCGGGCGAGCTGAACAGCGACCATAAAAAGTATCAACCCCATTTCCATTTTTCCCCTCAGACTTAGCCCCACAGGTCCATATTCCCTTGTGTATGAAATGACCTTTGTGTAAAAAGCTTCGATTTCCGCTTTGATAACCTGAGAACTTAGGATGAGGTAGGTTCCCGTTAACCCAAAAGTTACAAAGGACCCTTTCGTAGTTATCATGTAATATATTCCAGTGTTGTCGTCTGATTCAAGGAAAAAGTCAAGGGTGAGGAAAATGTTTAGAGATACTATTATTGCTGATAAAACACGGAAAAATATTCTCCCAATGTCTACTGTTTTTGAATTGGAGATTTTTATCCGTAATCCCGTGGATTGGATAGATACTCCTGTTGTTGAACCGATTACGCTACATATTTTGAATATCTTTAGGTAAGACATCATCACTACCAGGAGTCGGGTGAAGTAACTACCCGTGTACGACTTCTGCTCGGGTAGAATACTTCTGCAACTAACTGCAAGTACCGTTAGTCTTTTTTCTCTCAATTTGCAACTCTGAGTCATCACGTTAAGTAATTACTAAAAAAGTAAAGCCTACAATAAGAGTAATGTTTTAGAGGACATTTCGCAAATTATTTTTATTGATACAGAGAATGGATTGAGTGCTAGGTAAACTTTCTTCCTTAGAATGCAGTTGTACATGGGTAATAAATTATATTAACGGTTAAGTTTTCAAATCGATAACATCACACTTGAAGAGATAATAATCCTGTCGGTTGAAATGGCATCTTTCTAAGTTTTTTACCAATTTATAAACGGAAGGCTAAACAAGGGCCGCATAGCTTTTTTTATGGGATGAAATTGTTACGGGAAAGTAAATTAAGTTTACGCTATAAATGCTTCGTACATATTTATGCATTTTTCTATCTGGTAGCAATTGAATCTAAATAGTTTGAAAGTTAATTTGGAAACCACCCGTGCATAAAATTGTCCTGTAAACGCTAAAATTTATCAAGTAGATCTCACTTGCGTATCAGAAACTTTTAACTGGAACAAAACCACAAAATAGGTCAAACTGGTCGCAAAAATCTGAAAGCAGAGCATATACATACTTAGTTCTATCCCGATATTATGAATTTCCAAACTTTGAACATACAGATGAAAAGGTTCCTCGATTAACAGGGAAAAAATCCAGAGCCGTCAACTTCCAGTTCGCATTCAGCATCTCCTTTACTATCAATTCTCTCTAATAAATAACACATAATTTCTAATAGTTTCCATAAAACGTTAAAAAACATACAACTATTCCTGAACCTTTCTTACTTTATGCAAAGTTCCTTTCTCTCGTAAGGTTTTCATCAACCCGACCAACCGTTCCAGCCTACCTTGTCCCAACTTCATCTATATAAAATCCAACATGCAAATAAATTCTTTCCAAAATCTTAAAAACTCCAGAAACTTTCCATGTTATAAAAATCCCAAAAAAAACTTACAGTAGACTCCAAAAATTGCCCCAGCTCAACAATAGCAATCAACCTAGCAATGTAAGTCGCCCCTGACAGCATCCTTACCAAGACTACCCATCCTACCTCCTCCCTATGAAGAATCCCATAAGAGAATCTGGTCGTAAGTCCAAAAGCAAGTATAGGAACCACACCCAAAGTATAGAACCCTCCGATTTTGGTAAACAGTTTATATATTTCCTCCAGCTTCTTGTACTTTACTTCCAACTCATCTTCCACCTCCATTTCCAGCTCATTATTAGTATAATTATGGATTATAAAGGCCCCCCGTTTTTTATCGGAACGGCCTTGACCGCGGTCCCACATGAGCTCCGTACTTCCAATTCTAGTCAGGTTTTTCTCCCGATCTGCAATTTCCGCTTCAAGTTCCACCACAAGATCGTCATACGCTTGGACTAGGAAATGGGCCCCTAAACTAGTAAAAAGAGTAACGTACAACTGCCCTAGAAGCTGAACCCAATCATTTATTCCCATCAGAATTTTATCAAGGTAGTAACCCCACCCGACCGGATTCGGCATAACTAACCAGGGTATCCACTCATTAAACCCTGTCGTCGTCCCGATCCTCCCCCCAGCGTAGAAAATTGACCGAAAACAATGCCCCATTGTAAAGACCACTATGAAGAACAGCTCTATTTTTTCCCTACGACTTATCCGTCTTGGACCATTTGTTCGGGAAAATGCCAAAACTTTCTTGTAAAACGCCTCCGTATCTTTTCGCAAAATGAGAGAACAGGCAAGTATGTAGGTGCCTAAAAGGCTCACAATAATCGTAGCCCCCTTCACCGTTATCTTTTCAAACAGTCCTACGGACTTTGTTTGATTGACATCTCCCTTTGAAAATTCTAGCTGCAACGTTACATTTAAAACTAAAAGTAAGAAGGACCCAAGGAACAGTACCTGCTTACCTAGGTCAAATGTATGGGATTTTAACCGTAGTTTTACCAACGTAGATTGCCCAGTAAGGCCTATTATGGAGCCTAGCAGTCTACATAATTTGAAAATAGTGTGGTGAGGCTTTAGAGGGACAGGGAAAAAGGGCTTGACTTTATTACTTAGAGGAGGAGGCCAAAAATCCTGGTCAACCACCATTTCAAGTTTTTCTAAAATGAAGAATGAGAGATTTTTTTTGGCTGAAGCGAATTAAAGTCTTGAATAACAAAAACAGTTTTAGCTCTAGGCCTTTGGGATGCCAATGAAAGCTAACTCAATAACTCCTACATTATTTCTTGTTTCACTTAGCTAATCTACTTAAGTTTTATTCGACCTGAGTTCCATAAATTATGGATTTAAAAACAATGCAAAGGTGAAGTTTAGCTTGCATAAGCTCAAGTTTGCCCGATGTCAACATCACATCGGGATTAAATTGACAGGAAAGTGAGCTTTTGTTAACATTACCGTCACCGTATTTCAGGTTTTTGTAACTCCTCGCACTGAAATTTTAACCGTTCTTAAATAGCTCTATAATACCTTCTAACTTTCGAACATGTCCTGTTTTATTCTTTATAAGCGAGTATAAATTTTTTGATTTCAAATAATAAATCCCCAGAGCCGATAAAGCTGAAAAACGGAATGCCCATCCAAAGTAAGATTATGATGATTGATTTGGACTTAACATAACGGTGAGGGTGAATAATAACATTACTAAACTCATTTAGTGATACTCATCAAATAGGTTTATTTTAAGGAAGCTTTTAATATTGTTAGTGAAGCGTTGAAAGAAACTAATCCATTAACAATGTTTGTCTTGCTGCATAAAAGCTCTTTATCTAATACCAGTTTACTTTGCGTCCCTCTAAACTTTTAGGGAAGGTCCGTTTTCTGAATACTGGATGAATAATAAAGATATTTTTGCAACCGATGTCCAACAACAGGCCGAATTATTTACTTAGAAAACTTTAATTAAGTTGGCTTTAACGGGCCATCATTCTGAACTTGATGAATCCGTGATGTCAGACGCTTTGAGTTGAAACAGAACTACAAAATATGTCAAGCTTGTAGCCAGAATCTAAGGGATAGGAAATTACTTCATTATTATCCATTTTATTTAATTAAATTTATAGCGTCTCACTGAACAAAAGGTTCCCCGGTTGACAGGGAAAAAGTCGAGAGCTGTCAACTTCCAGGTACAATTCCTAATGTCCATTGCAATCAATTCTTTCTAAGTAAAATAAAAAAATATACATTTTCAACATAGCTTTAAACTTTTTTAATTAACAATATACTTGTCAAGCTACCCTAAATCCTCGCCCATATGCCGCCCTCGTTAATTATGCCGCTCGTCTATCTTTTACATGTTAAATGGGGTATCTTTCCCATGTTAAATATGCTTCAAAAAATCTTTTTTTATACATATAAGCCGCGGCATATGGGCGAGGATTTAGGGAACTGTCAATCAAAACCTTGTGTAGAATGCCTTTATCCCTCTCTCTCATAGTCTTCATGAAGCATAGAACCCTGTCCAGTCGCTTTTGTCCGAGCTTGACCTTAAATAAATAAAAATATTACAAACGTTAGTCACTTTTTTGTATGACTGATAATAGATTGTAAAGAGTACAACTAAGAGATTAATATGGTAGGATAGATAACTGAGATGGGCAAAACCTAAAAACTATCGGAATCTGATTCATACTCATATGCACGTCTGCCTTGTTATCCCAATGATCTGGCACATTCATGCAGTTAAGGATTAGATTAGACATTTTAACAACAAAATCATTTCTTACCGCAGACTCCAAAACATGTCCGAGTTCCACCATTGCAATCAACCGAACACTGTACGTCCCTGCTGCAAAAATCCTATTGAAAATATACCAACCCAACCTCTCCTTACTCAAAATCCCATAAGACAGTCTCGTAATAACTCCAAGAGCACTGAGCGGAACCACACCCAAAATATAACTTCCCCCAATCTTAACAAAAAGTTCATGAATCTCTCCAAGCCTTTTAAACCTCCGTTCTAAATCCTCATCCAAATCTTTATTTTTAGCATAAAGACTATTATCCTCAATATAATTCTGAACAACGTAACAGAAACTCCTTCTTTCTGCAAATTCAATCCCCTCCCGTTTCCTCATTTCCTCCACTTCCGCTTCGATATCGTCAACCATTCTCTCATAAGCTTGGACAATGAAGTGGACCCCTATGCTCAGAAACAGGGTCACATACCACTGACCTATGACCTGAACCGAGTCATTTAGCCAAATCAGGGAATGGTCCAAGTAATAAAGCCAGCCAACTGGATCGGGTAAAAGGGGCCTTGAATTAGAACCACTTGTAAAGAAACTCGTATAAGACAACCGACCATTTTGAAAAAATCCTCGGATAAAATGAACAAGAGAAATCCCCATTATGAAAATAAGTTCTATTTTAGCCCTCCACTTCATTTGGAGTACCCGAGGCCCTTCACGGGGGTCACGATCACGATCCCCGGGTATTTGTCTTTGAGTAAAGCTCAAAACCTTCTCATAAAAGGCTTCGGAATCCTTTCTCAAAATCTGGGAGGAAATCAAAACATAGGTCCCCATTACACAAAGGATTGTATAAGATCCCTTGACCGTTATGTGCTCGAAAATCCCCTCAAGCTTATCATCCTCTTTGAGGAAAACATCAAAATTTATCAAAATGTTTGATGCTAAAACTAGCAACGAAAATATGTAAAGAAGCTTCTTCCCTATGTCGATGGAGTAAGAAGATCGCTTAATTTTTAAAAGTGTGGCCTGCGAGGTTAACCCTACGAGGGTTCCTAGCAATCGGCAATATTTAAACAACTTGTGGTACACCATTTCAGCAGAACAGAAGGTTATCAAAGGACTGTAGAAGTATTTTACAAGGTTTAGAAAATTTACTACAACTTTTTTGACTTTCTTCGTAAGCAGATGAGAAAGGGGATACATGGATAATTTTGTATTTGTATTTAATTTGCATAATAACCTAATCTAGTCAAGAACGGACGTAACAGTTTCAATCAACTATGCTCAATGGGCGAAGCCTTCTCAAAGAATGGAATTAGAATGATATAGTAAAAAGAATAGGATGAGCGTTGCATTAGCCATAGGATTGACCATAAATCAATTAATGAATGTTGCTATTATTGCTAATTATTTTTCTCATAGTGTATGGAATGGATGTGCATATGAAGAATATGATACATTTGGTCATTTGGAAATTAAATTGCTACAATTGCGGAAACACTTCTTCAGCTTTAGAGCCGAAGAACGAATTTTCGTGTTAATTTCAGATAGATTGTTTCAATTATACACAACTAACAATGGTCAACCCAGCATTAAACCATGCCATGTCTGTAGTCTGTTGTATTCGTCTGCCGTGTTTGGTTTATGTCGGATTCTTAATGTATTTATAATTGCATACTAAAATCGATTAGAACTAAAGTAATCTTCCGCATCAGGTGAAACCAATTAATATCCGCTTTACGAGGCAATTAATACTAATACAGGCACTATTATTTTCATTCCGACCTTCCCTAAATAGTTCCAGTATTTTTCATGTTGTCAACAAGCCTCCAAAGTATATGAAACGTTTTTAATGGAGACTTGGTTCAAATCGATGCGATACATACAATGTTCACTTCCGTATACATTTCAGCTCTTTTTATTTATGCGTACAAATTTCCAATTTTGGAAGAATCCTTGCATAAAACCTACTTTAAAATGTGTGTCTCTGGAACTTCAGCAATTTGTAGTGTGTAAACAGGCGTGCTTTATTTACTTTCAGAAAAATTTCTATTGTTTTTATACGCCTGCATGCCTTTTTCTTACATGCACATAACCTAGCAAATACTTCGTATACTGCCTTCATTATTTCCATCCCATTTCATCGTATCAGTCAATAAACGATGGAAAGCCCCAAGTATTATTCAATTCCACTTTATCACCCACTAAATTCTCATCCGAGGATATAGTTAGAACAAGGCTACAAAGCAAGTTAAACTTATGGGATAAGGATCTGCAAATAACAAACATTAATTGGCTTTAGTTGACTCAATAAGTCACTTTTAAAAGGTTCAATATCAAATTATAGTCTTTTAAAAGTTGAAACACACTGAGGAAAAAGCCTCACGGTTAACTGTAAAAAATTCCAAAACCGTTAGCTTCCAATTGCCACCTTTTAACATCTTTTTAGCAACAATTTCTGTCTAAAAATTCGTAATATTTTAGAACTTCACAAATGTACTAAAACAGGGTTTAAAATAAGTAGAACCTATAGATTATCCATTAGCTTCCCTCATACAGTTTCCCGTTTTAATTCCTCCCCCGGAATAATTCCCCCTCCGGTTTAATTCCCCCCTACCTTTCATGTTATAAGTCCTATCTTTTCCATGTTAATAGAATTTCTAATTTTCCCTTCGAAGTGATAAAGCCCCAGCGGAATTAGGTACAGGAAATACGATAAGTAAAAAGCAATGAATCTAGAAGCTTTACCTGGGGATTGACAAAATTCTAGGGGACAACAGCCGAGTTTATATAAGGTGACGGAGTTGCTTTTAAATTTGAAGCCTACATAACATGAGAAACCGGATGTCATAACTAACTTATTAAAAGAAATGTCCAAGCTAGATCAGATGAACACGACGGTCATTGCCAACTACAACGATAAAAATTACAGACAAAGTTTGGATTGGATGCTATCTATGCAGAAATTACTTCTGAGTTTACCTTCATAACTTCGTTTAGCAAGTTTACCATAGGATAAAATAAGCTTTTATTATTATTAAATTGATTAATTTATAAACGTATACAAAATCACTTAAGCCCCCATTGCTGAATGAATTTCTGAAATCCAACCATTCCCTTCCCCAGCTCTTCACAATTGTGGGACAATTTACCCAGGTAATTCTCAAACTGTTTAGGATTAGATAGGATGAATCCTTTGCCAGTCAACTGTCTATAGTCAAAATGGGTTTTCCTGCAATAAAATTACAAATCCATTATCCATTACTATCCGAAATATTATTACCACTTTGTCTAAAAATGTAAGCCTAGAATGTACGGTTTATTGGGACAATAATTACAAGAATCAATACCAAAGTAATCCAACATAGAATCCAAACTGTTTAGCCCACTCTATCTTGGCCCGATCGCTAATTCCCATTAAAATAAGTGATGACTGGAATCCTTGAGAAAATAAACTTGACTCTGCTAAAGACTGCGGTTGTTCGGATTGGAAGTATCCTCCAGATTGTAATATAAATGGACGCTTGCTTGTGATTTCTGATAGGGAAAAGTCCTCTAAACTCTTCATAATCAGCTCAAGGACCTAATAACAGGTTTACAGCGTTATTCATGAAATCTTTCATTTAAATTCTTCCGTTTATTACAATTTATCATATTTTATTGTATATAGCTATAAAAAGCACCTTATTATTTCCCATCAAACTAATATTTTTTATCAAACTGACGACAAGCATATCTCCCGTAAGTGTGGCCAATTTATTCCCTTGATGATGCATGTGCTCAGATGTATCCTCCTGAATAGTTCTGTGAATTTGGTACCCTGCAGTCGTCTCTATCAATCCCTTGGCCAAATGCAGTTGACTTTTAATTTAAAAAAATACTTCCATATAACATTCCCATGCATTGGTAGGATTAATTATAGAAAATTTGACATAAAAGATGTATAAAAACCTCTTGGAAATTCCCTCAGCTCGGGTGGACAACGCTTGATTCAGCAAAAGTATTAGTACCCCCGGGGTTATATAGTCTCCCTTTTCCTCACCAAATACAGATCTAATAACACGCATAAGTTAGCAAAACCAAGATTAGAGAGCTTTAAAATTAATTCAACCATTGGTACATAAGTTATTACAGTATATCCCCAATAAAATAACCTGTAAATGCAAAAAGTTACCCCTCAAACCCACCCACAATTGAATTACATGAGTTTAACAACATTAAGGTTGTATTTGGAGGATATACAGTTCTACAAATTACACACCCTGCAGTTCCCAGAAAAGGGTGTTTTTCCAACTTGCTGAGATCGAAATTTTTAGCCAATTTCATGATAATATTCCTCAAGTCCTTATTAATAATCCTTTTCAAACCAAGTTCATTTAAAAGATGTGCTTTTAAATGCCCAGGTGAAACGGAGTCTAAAGCTCCATTTAAAACGGACTCGTATGAATCCTTCTGAAGCCCCATTGAAGGTGGTGGGGGCATGGGCATTATTTTTGGAAGTCGTTCGAAACCTGCCCATGATATACCTCGCTGGAGTAACTTCCTTGTCATTATTTACAATTTATTTACCAACTTTCTCAAAACTTCTCAAGAATGTTAGCTACCTTTGCTTTGCGATCTCTCTTAGTTCACTGATCATCTTGCAAGATTCAGGTTAAAGGAACGGTGCTTTTTTTCACTAGGACCGGTTCAACCACAGATTTAATATAACTAAGTAAGTAACGATTATTAAGGAGTGGAAAGAGCATAGGGGTTTTTACCAATGGTATACATATAAACATTATTAGCAAAGAGTCACTGACTTCACTTCAACCATGCGAAGTGAGCTGTGGCGTACGTATGTTGCGTTCTTTAATGCATTGTTGGCTAGTTGGTTGGTGGTTTCGTATGGGTTATTTGTTGAGCTAAGCAATAAGATTGTGATTGTTATGAAAAAAATACACAGATCTTTTACTAGGGAAGCCATGCATGCGTTAGATTAAAGGGTATCATTAGTGGTATGGGGTGCCGCATTTGTAGATTCACGAAATAATGCCCCTGGGGAATTATTATTTCGAAAGCAAAATTGGAAATTACATTAACATGGACAAGATAAGGCTAATTCCTAATTTTAACATAGAAAGGTAATGGGGCATTATACCGGAGGGGGGACTATTGGGTGGGGGGGGGGATTAATTCGGGAAATACGGTATTCATTATATTTTTTATGGGATGGATTACATTATATATTAGAGAAAAATTGACCGTATAACGTACGAAATTGTATTAATTGTCTTTTAACATGTAAAACGTACAACTTTTATTCATTTCATCATTATAAATTTCAAAAGCTTTAAAAGGTTTTCAAAGTGCATTTTTAAAAGCCGACTCCTTATTTCGGGGATTTTAACCCTTTTAATGAATAAGAATAATAAATAAAATAAATATGTTATAAATGTCTCTGCCCGACCATCTCAATACGTTAATCTTTGTAAATAATAAGAAAAGGTCACTTTCATTATTGAAGTGACCTTCAATAAGCAGGCATTGCCCGTAGAGCAGCCTTAATTCCAGCCCAGGTCTCCTCAGCCGTTGGAATTATTTGTGACCTGGGTAGCAAAAATCCAAAAAGACCATAGTCCCTTAATTCCAATGTGTAGGAGTATCTCACTTTAACAGACCCCTTAAACCAGTCTGCACTTGAGCCTGTAGCTGTGTCTATTAAGTATTGAGATATTTATTTAAATACTGTCTAAAGTTCTGAGAAACCCTTACTATTTTAACTAAAGTAAATAGAAATTAGCAATCTTACATAGAACGTTCCGCGTAGAGCCAACTGTGTACTCTGTACCATGAACTTTACTCAGAGCTTTGACACCAATGTTTGCTACTCGGACCTACTTATACACAAAAAGTCATTAAAACTGATTTTGAACTTTTCTAACTACAAAAATGCAAATCTTATACTTACCATTTCATCATAATCTTCTGGTAGAACTTGAGTATGACCCCAAGGTGTTAGCCATTTCTAAATAGAAAATAAATAAGCTATTATAGATTCCTAGCTAATCTTGCCCTATCTACAAAATAAATAGGATACCTGTCCAAATGAATGCAGACTAAAATAAGCCATCCAATCCATATCCGGATCACTCTCAACGAAATTCTTGATTGCTAAAGTTTCCGGGGCTGAGAATGGTTCAGGTCCGCCATAAATAAGAGAACAAGGGGAGCTACTCTGACCTCGGCCTCCCCAAGTGTACCCAAAATTCCTATTGAGATCCACCCCACGGCAGCCAAAGAAGTTTAAAAACATTTTATTAGGTGATCGAGACTTTCTCCAGAGTCGATTGTAGCTGCAGGTATGGGCATAACCGTCTGGATTTAACATTGGAACCACGAAAATATCAAACTTATCCAGGATATCTTCATGCTCCTTTTCTTTTCCTATAAGCTCGTTCACAATGTATGTGGCCACTGCAGAGCTTATCCATTCTCGGGCGTGAATCCCTGCGGGGACAAAGTTATCAATATCATGAAATATTATCCATATTTTAATCCATTAGAACTAGAACTCAATTCAGTTTAAAAATATATTTCTACTCTATTTTTTAGGTAATTTCATATAATAAATGAGTACACGTTAAAAATCCATCAAAATCCAGCATATAGATGGTTTTGGCTTACGTCTTATCTGCTGATAAGCCTCCGTTTTTTATTTCGCTTGAAGGAAAAGGTTATCTTATGATGCTTGCAAGCAATGACATTTCTTCAACAATTGCAGCATTAAAAATTGGGAATGTAACAAATAAAACTTTCAATTTTTTGTTCAAAATGTTAACTCGACTTTACTTCCATTTCAAATGGAATTGGTTCTTTTAAATTTACAAGCGTCATCGTAGCGATTATCTCATCGACTAGCTTATCAACTAGCCTATCTATTAGCCTATCTATTAGCCTATCGATTAGCTTATTGATTAGCTTATCTATTCCAACCGCAGTTCGACCGTTTGGTTTACCTCCGTCTATGAAAACCCCCGGTTTTTTCTCATCCCCACCGTTAGAGATTTTAATCAAGGTTATCGGTTGTCCCTCAGTACTTTTACCAATAGTAGACCTTTCCACAGACACAGAGCTCCTCAAAAAGGGAAGTTCGTCTAGCCAGGAATATATCTGAAAACCATTTTTCCAAACTGTTATTTTACCATTAAAAATTGGAAAAATCTAGGTCAAAGAGTTCACAATCTGTAAAAAGCTACCGTTTCCGTGTAGTGGTACTCCGTCCAACTCATTTTCTTTTGCTTGGTCATCCCACTCAGTTGTGATAGGACCAATCTGTCACACAATTTAAGGAATTACTTTCATATTTTTCAATAAATAGCTATTTGTAATGTACATATTCCTTATTTTTATGCAAATAAGTAATCAAAAGTACAGTGGTACATTATAGGGTAGGGTACCTCTCAATATTATTAATAGCCACGGAGTAGTTCAACCCGAATTGCTGCAAGTATCCCAAAAACTCCTGCTCTTCCGTCCATCCGACCATAACATCCGTGAATCCATTCATACTTGGAAGGTTCCAAAAGTCCAACGCTTGCATGTCAAACAATTTCTGTAACGCTCCAACCTTGTCCTTTGAATCCGCCAGGACGCGGAATAGTTTATGCCTATAACAATTTTAATAAAACACCTCATTTAACAGCAAAACGCTTCAGATAGCAAGATACATTACATATCCTTACTGAAGTCATCACAAATTGATAAGCAGGATGAGAATAATCTACATCTTCCACGTAATTTTTTAAAGGATATATTTTATTCTCGGCTAACATTAATCTTACCCAGGTAAATCATTTCGCATCAAAGATTCCGAGTCTGATTCAAGCTCTGTATAATCTGCAGGAATTTCCGGATTTCGAAAAGTATCTAGCGATGCTCCACCAAAATGAGAGTTGCTTATACTTATAAATACTAATAGTAGTTTATTAACGGTCGGCTTCATTTTGTTAGAGTTCTTTCTTCCTTGCTGTTAGTAGTTAGTAGAAATTTTGAATCAATTATTAAAATAAAACTAGACCTAATCCCGAAGGAGTTGACCAACTTACTGAACTTTTTGACGCAACCAAACGGAAGTTGGAATGGAAACCCAAACCTATAAGCCCTTTTACCGTTCTAGTGTCCAGAGATCCTGCTATTCAGAGCTAAAGAAACCGGTCCATTTCATAAAATTCATATCCAGAACAGTAATACAGAGGTTTATGGGCACTTTTAAGGGTACATTAAATAGGTACTTGGAACAATGGATCTCTCTGTTAGCCTTCCTTCGTTAAATAACTAACAGCTCCAGAATAAGATATAGGCAGACCCATTCATTATAATATTATAATGCACATCTGCATGAATTACGTAGGCATCCTTATCCAGAAGTTTAACGGTAAAGTGACCGGAATCCGAAATAGAATTGGAATATAGAGCAAGCCTTTTTTATAAATAGGTTTCATTTAGTTCATCATTTCATCAACCTTTGTTCCATTAAATTACAAACTTGTTATAAATATTTACTCATTTCATGCATCCCATTTCATCCATTCTTCAAAAAAATCTGAGAAAACTTTGCACCAAGACCAAGGCCAACCCTTGACTTAACTTTTGTCTTTTTTAATGATTTGCATACTACTAAATTAACTTAAGCCCAGTTCTGCACAATGCAAGTTTCTATGTACATGTAATGCACCCAGAATAGAGATAACAAGCTCGACTGTCCCTGTGACCAGATCCCATCCATCCACAATTGTATATTAAGACAAGGGCTTTTTCATAAAGCCGTTTGTACAAGACCCTGTGAGATTTCTCACGCTCGCCAGCTAAACTACTTATAAGTAATTTACCATGTAGTAAAAAAACAGCTCTACAACGCATCGCTAAAGTAAGTTGAGCTTTAAATGCAATTAACTCAAGACAGTAATAAAGTCAGGATAAAGTTAAATGGAAACTGGGAAGTAGGAGGAAGGCTGCCAACACTAATAATAAGTTATGATAAGCCCGTTAATTGAATGCTTTTTAACAACCTTCGCAACTTCTTCAACAATACTGTATTCCATGCATCTGATTTTTTCCTTGTATCCTTCCTTTACATTGGTGCTAAACTCATCTAACTGTTTTGCTTTACTATTAATTAATGATAAAACTTATAACCACGCTATACTAATTCTGCTCATCTCCAGCCTTGGACTTAAGCTTGGCTATTTGATCCAGAGAGAAAGAAATACCTTTCAATAATAAAAAAAAGGCAAATTTAAGCGATGCGATGCACCATTGTTCTAAAGCCCTGGGACTTATTTGTCAATGACTCCATTTCATATTCATAAGAAACAAAAAGGTTCAATCAGTTTTAAGGTGATTGAGAACGGAGGCAGAAGGGATAGCTCGAAAGTGCACTTAAGATTAGTTAGAAAGCAGCATGGACTTTTATTTTATGACTTAATTTCGTCCGTAAAATTATATTTGCAGCCAAAATGGCAGGTTTAAGTTTTCAGAAACGGTTTAGCTCTCCGTTACTACTACTACTACTTTTAGTTGTAAGCTCTTTTGCATCCACCTCAGTTAATGAAACCTCAGAGGATTCTGCCGTAGCTGAAGAATCCAGACAATTTAGTGGAATCCCCTTTTCCGACCTTTTTAAAGACTTTCCCGAAGGAGTAAAGTTAAGTCACGGTGAAGAGGATTCTTCCGCTTCCGAAGCGCAGCAAAACCTCCGGAGGAAGATTGTTGGAGTGAAGAAACATAAGAATTATGAAATTGTGTTGTATGAATATTCGGATGAGGATCTGAGACAAAAGGGGGCTGAATCTGGGGAAGATTTTGATGGTGATGTGAATGGGGGTCGGGATGGGGATAGTTTTTCTAAACCTCCGTCAAATTCTGGGAGAGACCAAGGGACAAATGGTGAGTTTACGTTTTTTGCAATTTTACGCCAAGTTTGGCTACATGCAAAACTACATATATCAATATTGCAGTAGATAATGCGGAAGAGTTCTCCAAGCTGAAGTGTACAATGTAGAAAGTAGATAATAAATTAAAATAGCATTTTACTCCAGGTTTTCCAAAAAATCCCTCACGATTTACATCGACAAGAAACCCTCAAAAAAATAATAGAATTCCTGAATTAGCCTCTCCAAAAATTCCAAGACCCAACCAATCAACGACTCAACGAAGCCGTGAGCCGTTCCCAACAATATCCCCGAAAAATTCTAATTCTAATAAAAATAGGTTCAACGATGAGGATGAAAATGAATATGAAGGTAACGGAGATGACGACGAGGACTTAGTAAACTCTCGGGATCCATCCATATTTAATCGAGGAAGAACTCCAAGTACAACTACAAGACCTCCAATAAGAATTCCACCCCGAAGGCCCGTAGCACCCATTTCAAAACGACCAACTACTTCAACAACGACTGAAAGATTAAGTACAAATTCTGAAGACGAGTATGATAATGATGGTTTTGATGACTCGGATGCATACGACGAAACCCCACCAAGCTCTACACCTTTCTCTTTCCTAAGGAATCAACCACGACAAAGACCTAATAATCAGGATGTAGGCAGGCAAGGGCTACCCGATGGCTCGGATGACGAAGAGGCCTATGATGAAGACGATAATTCGGATGCTTTTTCTCCCAGAAGATTCCCGTTTAGAAGACCCTCCTCAAATGAACAAACGACTTCCAGGTCTAGACCTACAACAACAGCAACAGCAACTCAAAGACCCAGACCTCCAACTTCAACTCAAAGACCTCGACCCCCAACATCTCAGTCTAGAACCCTGCCACCCAACAGACCCCCAAGCAGAAGACCGGAAACAGATCCTCCAGTCCGTAGACCCACTCCAAGACCCCCAACTCCAAATAAAATCCCAACTCCAAGATTCTTCTCAAGTCAAAGTCCCCCTATCTACGACCCAGAAAACTTTCCTCCAACTCCCCCACGAAGACGAGCCTCTCCTTCACCAAGCACCGTTCCTATTCTTTCCAACCGAGCCACTCCCACTACCACCAGCCGACCTAAAAATACTACTAATACCAATAAAGTACGTCGTCAAAACAGCCGTAGGCCCAGCACAACGCCTAACAGAGACAATTACGTAAACGACGACGAAAACTATGACGAGGAAGGGGAAGAGCCTGTTGAAGAAGGGGATGAAGAAGACGAAGACCCTGAATTGGGACCTTTCTGCAGAGATCCCACAGGAAAAAGGGGTGTCTGTCAAGAATACTTCCAATGCTCCGTCTTATACTCAAACATGGCTGGTAGAATCGATCTCCAAGATTATAAATGTAGATTACCAGAAAGCCAAGTAGGTATTTGCTGCCCTGTAGTCGATGAAAAGGATACTCAAGGCAAAAAAGGTAAGCAGAAATGTGTTAGAAAAATTATGTCTTAAAGAATAGCTTCTTCTGAACCGTGAGAACCTTTTGATTTTGATCTTTATTCCTGTTAATTACAGGCTTTTAGCTAACCGTCTGTTTTTTACGTTAAATGTGAATACTAACTATTCAACTAACGCGTTTTTATTACGTCCCTTAATACTGTTATTCAGACTGTAATACTCAAAATACGAAGGAGTTTTTACTTGTTAATATTCAAGAATAACCTTCAGAATGACTGCGTTAATTATAATATAATAATAGGGTTTTGTTAAACTATAAAGATTTATGAACTCCAATAATTAAACCTCTAATTACGCTTAATCTGCAGGGCGATCTCTCATGAAAATGGTTAAGGAAGGGGAAGGGAAGAAGGTCCTAAGTCGACAGATAAAGCGACTTGTTCAATCTAATGCAAATAACTCTATTTCATTTGGCTCTAATTCTATTGGAGAACTGGATGATATTGAAGCAGGATTGCTTACAAATAGCGTCCAGCTCAACAGAAACTCCCCATCTTTTAGTCACAATAAGTTTTTTAGGGTAAACATTGCAAAATCATGTCTTTCTGTTAAAAATATGTCACAAAATATACCAACACGTTCCAGATGAAAATAAACCGTAAATGTTCCTTATTTAAATGATTGAATGTTTTTTTTTGCAGTCTTCCAAGAGAATCCGACAAGTGTCTAACATTGGGTTTCAACTACTCCAGACTTCTAACGACTTATCTGATAGGTGCGTATGCATATGACTAAGTAATCCTCATAAATGCTTTATTAAATCGGGTTTTATGCTCTTGACAGACTACAATTGACAAATGAGGATGGAGGTATAGGATTGAAAAACTTCAGATCCAGTAACCTACGAGGTCTAGTTAATCAATGCCCATCGATCCTTCCGTGTGAGATAAATAAGTACAGGACGGTTGATGGGTCTTGTAATAACTTGAGGAAACCTAAATTGGGACAATCCCTTACTCCATTGTCTAGAGTCTTGGAGCCTGCTTACTCCGATGGTATGATATTGAGAAGATTGTATTAATTCAAAAGAAAAGGGTCAAATTTAACGGTAACTTTTATAAGAAATCCGTACATATTCCCTTAGGGAGATGGTCACCCAGAATATCCGTCCGAGGCTTCAACCTTCCAAGCCCCCGACTGCTTAGCCAAACATTTTTTGAAGATAGAGACAATCCCGACAACAGATACACCTTGATGGTTATGCAGTTTGGCCAGTTCGTAGATCACGACATGTCTTCCGTTCCCATCTTCACATTTTCCAATAACTCTGGAATTCCTTGTTGTAGGAATGGACAGTTTCTACCTCCAGAATTGAGACATCCGGTAGTTCCTTTTGTAATAAAATCTTTCTAATACATTTTTCTCATTAAAAATCTTCCCCTTTCCAGAACTGCTTACCAATAGAAATCCCACAAAACGACCCATTCTACTCCCCCTTCAACCAACGCTGTATGAACTTCGTCCGTTCCCGCATGGCCCCTCGGATAGACTGCTCCCTGGGATACGCCGACCAAATGAACGCAGTCACCCACTGGCTAGACTTATCTAACGTTTACGGAAGCAACGAAGGCGAGTCCAGAGAACTCCGCCAATTTAACAGCGGACTCCTTCGTTTCTCCCTCTTACAAGATAACAAAATGCTCCTTCCCCTAAAACCCGGTAGGGAAATTGACTACAAAGCTGGGGACGATCGGGTCAATGAAATGCAAGGTTTAATGATCATGCATCTCCTCTGGCTCCGGGAGCACAACCGCATTGCCATAGAACTCGCCCAGATAAATCCATTTTGGACGGACGAAGAGTTGTATCAGGAAAGCCGGAGGATTTTAATCGCTCAATACCAACACATCATCTATAATGAATGGTTACCCATTGTTGTCGGTCGGGAGTACATGGACAGCTACGGGATCCTACCCCTTACACGAGAATACTTTAAAAGTTACGATCCTGACGTGGACGCCTCGATAGAGAACTCTTTCTCTGCTGCAGGATTCCGCATGGGGCATACCCTTGTCCAGGGCATTGTTCGTCTTATCAACGAACTTGGCCAAGACACTGAGACCGTTGTTATTAGTCGGCATGCGGAAAATGCTCAGACTGCCAGGGCTCCCAATATTGTTGACAAGTGGATTAGGGGATTGGCTCAACAATCCATTCAGCAGTTTGATCCCTTTGTATCTCAGCACGTAGGTTTAATAATTGTAATTCTAGTTTAGAAGTATAGTGAGCTTCTTGCTTAAATGTTTTCTCCGTTTTAGCTTAACGGTCGCCTTTTCCAAGCCCGAGGTGGAATGTTCGGAATGGACTTGGGTTCCTTGAATATTCAGCGAGGGCGAGATCATGGGATTCCTGGTTATAACGCTTTCCGTGAACTCTGCCAAGTTGGAATTAAGGCCCAGAACTTTGACGATTTCAGTGACTGGATGGCCCCCGAGATTATTCAGAATATGCGGCGAACCTACGCCCATCCTGATGATGTTGACCTGTGGATCGGAGGTCTTTCTGAGGCTCCCTTACCAGGAACCCTTGTTGGACCTACTTTTACTTGCATTATTGGCGACCAATTTGCCCGGCTTAAGAAGGGGGATAGATATTTTTACGATTTAGGGGATCAAACGCATTCCTTTTCTACTGGTAAGTTGTCTAAGATCTTCATAATCTGGGGAGTAGTGTTGGGAAATCATTCATTTTATTTGTTACTACAGAACAACTTAAGGAAATTCGGAAATCAAGTTTTGCAAGGATCCTTTGCGACAATGGAGACAATCTTGAGGCAATCCAGCCCTCTACTTTTCTCCAGCCAGATTTTGATTTGTATGTTTTTATAGTTAATTGCATTTAATTATTACTGAGGATATTCATTTAATTATATTTATTTCAATTGACTTGTTTGCAGTAACTCTCTTGTAGACTGTCGACGAAGTTCACGCATTCCGAGGTTGAATCTAAGGCTGTGGGAAAATGAGCCTACGCCATAATTCATAGAGCTTTGATTTATTATTTTAAACTCATTATTACAATGATGAAGACCCTTGATTATTTTTATATCCTTCGCAAAGGTTACCTTTAAAACCAATGTTACGCATTTCACAAGCGATACCTTCATTTTAACTAAACTACGCAACAAGTTTAATTTTAGTTATTAAATGCATGTTTGCAGGAAGAATAGAATGAATGAAAGAGCCATAATACAAATGCATGAATAAGAACGGTGTTTATTACCGACAAAGATTTATTAGTTCGATCAATATCGACTATGCAAATAAAACTATTTAAAAAAATACGATCGGTTGCAATTTTACGGCGCATACTGGGTATTAAAATACTTCTACATATTTCCCTTCTCTGCTGTATTTTCTGTGTCGGTTTAATTTCGGCAATTCGTTGAAATCGATCCAATTAAGTTGAACTTAATTGCTTCAATTGAATTACCAATTACCGGTTGGATAATCTCCAACGATTGGAATGAGTACCGACGTTGACGTCAGCTTTGCTTAATTTGGACTTATAATTTATTACCACAATGCACAGGTCATCTCTGATGTTTCATGATTGATGTGCAATAGTGCAATATTAATCTTGCAGAATAACCATTATCTGTATTTGCAGTACCGAAATTATTATGGGGTTCAGAATTGAGATTTTAACTTCATTTGCTGTAAAAAATAGCAGGATTTACATGTTTAGTTGCTCATCCTACTCCTCTAACAAGCAGTGAACCATTAAGATGGCAATGGCACCTTCCAAAAATCTTTTCTTATTCTCTACAGTAATTCTTGTGAGTTATACTCTTGTTAAGAATTAATCATTTTTACTCTAATAATGTTAGCAAGGTTGAGCAGTACTAGCAAGAATTAACATTGTAAACAAAATATAAACAGGTCATCTTCCTAACAATGGCTAAAGCTCGAGGGACAGCTAGCGTGGAAAGTTGCTCAGGGCCAGATCCCTTCGCTGATCCGGAGGATTGGTAAGTACAGGGAACCTCAATGTAATAAACGCTCTTCATTTTCTGACAATTGTATGAAATGGGAGTATTGTAACATTAAAATTGTAATTAAATAAAAAATAGCACTCAATACTACCAATGCTTCTTTACCGGAAATGCATGGCACGTTATCAAATTTGCATGCCCAACTGGAGGAATGTACGACTCCAGTAGTGGTTCCTGCATGCAAGGGGAATGCAAACCGTAAGCTTAATAAACACCCAGTTAGTTTAGCCCGGATGGCAGAAATCAGCTCCATTTTATTTTTCTATTTCAGTGTCAGCATTCTGGAAAGCATGTTCCAGGTTTTTTTCTAAAACTGGAGTCCTAAAGTGTCCAAGCATACCAAACCAACCATGGAATTTGATGATATTTCATGCATTGATGCATGAAAGTATGTTGCTGTACTATTTATTGTAAATTGGCTATCAAAATTTAGCTTCCCAATCAAGAATAAAATTAATCGATCAATTTGCAATTAAGAAAAAGTCAAGTACGTTTATTTGCTGCATTTCTTTATCATTGGCATCTTCATCACTGCATTTTAGATTTTGTGAACTCATAAAACTGTAAAACGACGATACTTCTCCTTTTCAAGATCCTCCTTGGTGAGATCGAGAGATTAAACAATAAATACATGAGCGTTGGTTTCCAAATTCCAACCAAGCACAATAATTAAAAAAATTTATATTAGCACCGATTTATCAATAAAAGGTAATCAAGTCATCATTACATTGTCGGAAGAGCTTAGCGGTTTGGTCAAGAGCAAAGGGGATATTTATCAAGGATTGCTCCATATTATGACCGCTTTACTTTCCATCAATCTCAATTCTAGGGTACATACATATGAATCCGTTTCGTACGGGTTAGTTGAACTTTAACTTAAGCCTGGCGAAGATCAGTGGACGTTTAGAAATACTTGAAGTTTCCGTTTAGGTTTTTTTTAACTAACTGACCAACCTTTTCTTGATTTAAGGAGTTCATTAACTGTCATCAGATTCACTATGTATCGGGTAAACAATCAGGAAACTCAGCTTACAATTGTAAGTTAAAAAATTGTAAAGATGACGATTTTGGATTACTCGGATCCTTTGGGATATTTTGAGTCTTATAGTTAGTTATACATTTTTAAAAATCTAGATCTTGAGCTGTTTCTTGATGATTTTGGGAGTTTACTATGCTTCGGCCGAGTACGACTCAAACCCTGAAGTGGTTAGAATTGTCATCGAAAACAACGATAAATCCCGATTTATTAACCCAATGGCGACTTTTACTAATGAATCTTGCCTTGATTCAAATGAGACCTATTTTCCAAATCCGGACGATTGGTATAATCCACTTTATAAGTTTAAAATGGCTTATTATAAATTTTGGGAAAATCACCCTTTCATTAAAAAAATGACTTTGCAGTACCCAGTTCTACCAATGTCTTTACGTCACGAGCTACTACGTTGTGATTTTGTGGCAATGCAATCCCACAGGATACTATGGTGGTAACGGTATATGCTATGCCGGCTGTGGCTGTGGCCCTTGTCCAGGTATCGTAAACCTCAACGGTTTAATGTCACTATTTGATCTAAATATACGGTAGTCTATTTTTGCTATTTTACTCGCCCTTTATTCATATTAGCTGTGACAGTTACAACGGATTTACCTACTACGGATCCAGAAACCACCACGGTTGAGGATGTAACTACCTCTGATGCTCCGACTACAACGGAAGCAGAAGATGCTTCGACAACCGAGGAACCCTCCACAACGGATGACCCTACGACAACTGACACATCTTCTACAACGGACGCCCTTACAACAACTGACGCATCGTCTACAACGGATGACCTTACGACAACTGACGCATCTTCTACAACGGATGACCTTACGACAGTTGACGCATCTTCTACAACGGATGACCTTACGACAGTTGACGCATCTTCTACAACGGATGACCTTACGACAACCGAGTACTCCTCGACAACGGACGCCCTTACAACTCCAGCCGAACCAATTACCACAGAAGTATCCACCACCCCTACGACTCCAGCACCCCCTGCGTACACGTGTACTTCCACAGGAAAGTTTCCGGTCATCGGAGACAACACGAAGTACTACGTTTGCGTATTTGTCGCAGGAAACTATTACTACTATGGCCACACCTGCCCGCTTGGGTCATGCTTCAATGCTGGAACACTGCTTTGTTCTGTACAGGCATGTTCCACCGCAACGACTACAACGCCAAGCTCAACAACAACCGTATCTACATCCACACCTCCTACTACATTCCCACCTCCAACATTTACTTGCAGCAGTGCTGGCTACTTTGCTGATCCTGCTTCATGCGGGACTTACTACTTGTGCTCGCAAGTAAGTGGAAACTGGTACGTTTACGTTTCCACATGCCCTCATGGAACTTACTACTCAAGCTCGCTGCTCGCATGCATTATTGGAACTTGTAGTGCTAATTCAACTACAACTACCCCAGCCGCTACGACTTTATCAACAACGGTCGCAACTACAACTTCAATAACCACGACTACTCTCACGACCACACCCACCACTCTCACGACCACACCTACCACTCTCACGACCACACCTACCACTCTCGCGACCACACCTACCACTCCCACGACCACACCTACCACTCCCATAACCTCACCTACTACTCCCACTACATCCGCCCCTACCACACCTGGTGCTTTCCAATGTATTGGTGAAGGAAATTTCCCAAACCCCTTGAATTGCAAATCCTATTACACTTGTTACAAACTTGGTGGACTTTATTATGCAAATACTTTCATCTGTACATCAGGAACCTACTATTCGGTATCCGCTAAGGTTTGCATCGCCGGAACCTGCCCAACAGCCTAATTACTAATTAATAAACGTTTTAAATGGCAAGGCTTTGTAAAACCCATTTCCTTTCAAAAATCGACCATGGGCTAAATTTTGTTGTTTGTTTAGAGTAGCGTAGTTTTCTGCTACAAAATAAATCATAAAAAAAGTTTTACTGACATTATTTAAATACCATTCGTAAGTTTTCGCTCAGAAACCATATCTAAGTTATTTGCATGAAGTTTGGATTGTAATTTAGCTTTTAATTGAACGAGTTTATGAACGCAATATATGCTTGTTTTATGCAATAATTAATTGACTATTTCTGCTTGATTTAATCAGGACAGTTTTCATTAATTTTAACTTCCATCAAGTAAGACCAAACATAATTTAATCCCACTAAACCGGACGATAAGAGCTGATGCAATGTATTTTAAAATGTATTGAATTGGGATTTCTACTATAAACGACAAGCCGTATTAGAAAGAAACAAGAAAGAGAAAGACCATGCACTAACAGATATTTTTAAAAATTTAGTCTTTCAATTGCTCCCTAAGCCTCTTTTGGGGAGTTGAATATGCCTCAACCGCAAATCAAATACACAAATCCAAATCCAACCCCGATCAGATCACGTAATTTTTTTGATTGAATGACTGAAAGCAATCGATGAAAGATAAATATTAATCCATACATCCTGGATCATCCTATTGACGTGCTTGCATTTTTCACTTGCAGAAACGAGACGCCTCAAATTTGGCAAGTACCAATATTTCAGCAATATTATTCCATTTATGCTTAATAACATTTTGTAAGTGGATCTTATGACAAATTATAAATAATCAAATCGGTCCCTTATTTTATTAGCAGAGATTAATCAATAAAATGTAAGCTTAGCGGCAGCGGCATGGGTAGAGATAATAATTATTGGAGAGCGCTTTAGGTTGATAACCGCACAATTGGAGGATACATTGTAAATAAGCCAGTTTTATGCTGTTTAGTTGAACTTGATGAGAATAGTCAGTGGGAAAGAAACCTTCGGATAGATTTGACCATTTCAAGGTTTGACTAAGAAATAAACAAGTTTTCAAAGTATTATCATAACTCTCATAAAATTAATTATGTCTCGAGTTAAAAATCAACAAGCTCAGCTTACAATGGTAAATTAATAGACGTTTTGCAATAAAATAAAACTCTATTTTAAAATCCAAATTAATGTGGTACTGAAAGTGAGGCTATGAATTATTTGGTCGTTTTAAAAATTTTGAACATCTTTTATCCAAATTTAAACCTAGATCTTGAGTTATTTCATGGTTATTTTGGGAGCTTACTACGCTACGGCTGAGTACGACTCAAACCCAATAATTCTAAGAGTAATCCTAAACAACGGACCGGAAATGTTCAACATGATGACGATCAATTATACTAACGACTCTTGCGTTGATGACAAGCCCTTTGCAGATCCAGACGATTGGTACAATCAACTATAACATTATAATTTCTAAATATCAATTTCGGGAACTATTTTTGTCATAAACTGTCTATTTGTAGCACCCAGTACTACCAATGCTTTTACGTTACGGACTACTACGTTTTGCTTTTGTTACAATGCAGTCCAGGAGGCTACTTTGATGAAGGAGCCTGCATTGAAGGCATTTGTCCAGGTATCCTTCCATCCAAGCCAAGTTGTTTTCTGCCAATATAAAATATCTTAATGCAATGGTCGTCAGTTAATATTATGCACATTTAGGTTCGTATTCAACTACAACGGAAACGCCTACTACTACGGACTCAGACCTAACCACAATAGACGCTGGAACTACCACAGATACTCCGACTACAACAGAGACACCCTCCACAACAGACGCCCCTACAACAACGGACGCCCTTACAACAACGGACGCCCTTACAACAACAGAGGCACCTTTAACAACGGACGCCCTTACAACAACCGAAGAGTCCTCAACAACGGACGCCCTTACAACTCCAGACGAACAAATTACCACAGATGTATCGACCACCTCTACGACTCCGGCACCCCCTGTTTTTAAATGTTCCTCCACAGGAACGTTCCCAGTCATCGGAGATAATACGAAATACTACTTGTGCATACTTATTTCAGGTAACTATTACTACTATGTCTTCACCTGTCCACTTGGGTCATGCTTCGATACTGGGACGCAGCTTTGCTCTGTACAGGCATGTTCCACCAATACAACGACTACAACGCCAAGTTCAACAACAACCGTATCTACAACAACCGTATCTACAACAACAACCGCACCCCCCACTACGTTGCCGCCTCCACCTTTTACGTGCAGCAGTGCTGGCTACTTTGCTGACCCTGCTTCATGCGAAACTTACTACTTTTGCTTGAAAGTCAGCGATATCTGGTATATTTTCGTGTACACCTGCCCTCAAGGAAGTTACTACGAGGTCTCGCGACCCGGATGCAGTATTGGAACTTGTCCGGCTAATTCAACTACCACTACCCCAACCACCACGACTTTATCTACAGCTACTACTCCCCTGACGACTCCTACTACCACTCCTACTACCACTCCTACGACAACTCCTACTACCACTCCTACGACAACTCCTACTACCACTCCTACGACAACTCCTACTACCACTCCTACTACCACGACCACTCCTTCTCCTACTACCACTCCCACGTCCACTCCAACTACCACTTCCGCTCCTACTACATCCATTGCTTTCTCATGCGTTGGTCCTGGAACTTTCCCAAACCCCTTGAATTGCAAATCCTACTACAAGTGTGTCCTGGTTAGCGGACTCTACTTTTCATATACTTACATGTGTCCCGCAGGAAGCTACTATTCGGCATCCGCTAAGATTTGCATAGCTGGAAACTGTCCAACAGCCTAATTACTATTTCAAAAATACATTTAAGTATCAAGGTTTTTTTACCCTTTCTTTTTCATTTCAAAAGTTCATCATATTAAATACTGCTTAAGCAAGTAAACAACGGGATACGGATAAGAAACAAGGATTAATATATTTCCCTTGGCTAGGTAGTTTCAAAGTCGGAAAAGTATAGTTCTACGAAAGATTGCATGCTTTAAAGTACCATTCGTAAGTTTTTCTCTCAAACTGCACTAAATTATTCACATAAATGTTGGAATTGGAATTAATTAGCTTAGAATTCAACGAGTTTGATGACAATAATGCTTAATAATTGAATAAATTGAGTTGCCAGTTATTCATTAATTATTAATGTTTGTTTTATCGATACAATTGGTGAATACTTCAGCTTGAAGTAATTTACATCACAATAGCTTTTCTTTTCTTTTCTTATTATTTATATTCCGTCAACTATGTAGTCACCAGACACGATTTAATTACGTGAATTACCTGAACGCAAAGGACTCTGGGTCTCCATAATTTGTCTATTGTGGGTCTCAAAACGTACTCTCGGAAAAACACCAAGCCAGCACAAAAAAACGAAACAAAGACCCAGTTCAGTACCTACGCTCTAATAAAGTTAGAGCATTCAATTTTAAAGTTCATTTATGCACATAACCTCAATTAAAATAATACCCAAGCACCCTACATTCATCTATCGCATAGATTTACTATCAAACAACCAACAGATTCATTACTAAAATCACCAACATATAACCAGTACCGTAATTCCCTGACCATAAGCCGCGTTTATGCATAAAAAAAATGATGTTTTGAAGCATATTGAACATGGGATGGGAACCCTCGTTAACATGTAAAGAATAGCATGCGGCTTAATTAACGAGGGGGCTTATATTCAGGGAATTAC